>JABUQX010023780.1:60000-82032 GCA_015478945.1 Trachelipus rathkii | reverse complement strand
AGAGAGGAATTATAAGATAGAGAGAATACACCATAACAGCTCACTAAACATACCTCAATACTACACCTAACTAACTTATATAACTAATCTAACATCTCAAACGTGGTATTACCAAAAGACAAGTAAATAATTGACGATTTTGATATGCCATAGTATTACTCATAACATCTATATACATTTGAATTATACACAAATAACATTACATAATATTTACTAGATATAATTAACGATTACTTAAAATAGTTAATTATTTATATATGATATTATATAATATATATATTAATATATATAAATATATTTATATATAAAAGATAATGTTTATAATTAAGTGCCGAAACCATATTTTTTTGTAAAAATTTCGTACAAGTTTCCCATCGGCAGGGTGATTTTTTACTGTTTATTGCTATATACTCACGCATAATATATATATATATTATATATATATATAATTAATAAATTATATTATTATATAATATTATAAATTATTAATATATTTATTATATAATATAAATAATTATATATGATATAATATTTAATGATATAAGATGTCGATTATAGTAGAAGTTCCTCAGTTTGGAGGTAATAAACAGAGACGTAGATTGCGCAGTACGGTCAATCAATATAAATATATCTAATGGTAATATATATTATATTATATAATATTATATAATCATATATAATATATATATATATAATAGTAGCTTAATATAACGTATCTAAATCTACAACATAGGAGAATATAGGTTCAATAGATATATATAAAATCTAAACATATATGTAAAATGGGTGAAGCGGATATTATAGCATTAATATAGAATTTCGCCAGTGGGAAAGAATTCCCGTCACAAATATTATAATATTATATAATATAATATTATATATAATATAATAATATATATATATATGATAATATATAATATAATATATATATATATAATTATATATATATATATATATAATATATAATATATTAAATATATAAATATATAATTTATAAGTATATAACACAAATATATATATATAAGTGACGATCATATATATATCGTGTGTGTGTGTGTGTGTGTTTGCTGGGGTGGAAAGGACTGTCCTGCGTGTCGTAGGAGGCAACTAAAAGGCCGTAGTAGTGGGTTGATAATAATAATAATCACGATATTATATATAAAACTATGGAAAATGCTCTATGCAAATGGCTCACGTGACACGATTCAGTCTTTAACACCGTGATCGCACCCCAAAGGAAATTCTAATAATAGATAATATAATAAATAATAATAAGTTAATAATTAAATAAAAAGATAATAATAATATATGAATATATAATGAATTAAATAATTATAATAATAATAGATAATAATATATTCATAAATAAATAATAATTTATTATAATACTTTAAATAATAAGTTAAAAATATAAAATCAATAATAATTAGGTAATAGTTTTAAGTATAAATATAAATATACAATTACAAAATATATTGATAGTATTTATATAAATATATATAATTATAAAAATATTAAATCTATATAAAATAAATATATAATATAATAATATAAAAAATATAATATAATAGTGTATAATATAATAAATATAATAATCTCAAATAAAAAAAAAAACAAAAACAATGCATTATCCTTACATTCCATTTCTCAAAATCAGTTGCAAAATTCTGATACAGACTTTTTTTAATACTCACTTAAATAGATTACAAACTTATATATAATAAATTTCTAGCATAAAACTTACATAAATTTATTGTATAATTTCTTATTTTTTTAGTCTATTGATTTGAAGGTTTTAGTATAAGTACTATAGTACTATAATTACTATATAGTATTAATTATAATAATATAAAAACTAATATTATAAGTTTTAATGGTATATATATATTATTATAATATATTATTTAATAAATGATAATAATTATATAATATATATAATATATAATATTTATATAATATATAGAATAAGTAAAGTTGACAGGTTTGGGCGACCACTTTTTCTAATATAAATTGAAGAGACATATTAATTGACCTATAGTGGAGGAATGTAGACAGCCCGAAGGGCTCTGTCAATCCGACAAACAGAACATAACCGAGTTTGGTCTATGTTTGTTTTGTTTATTTTTATACGTCGCGCGTGCATAACATACACATACTAATTATTACTTATTAATTATTTATTATTATTATTAATATTTATTAGTTCGAAGAAATTGAGATCACGGGAGTGATTTCTCATTTCGGAGCCGACTGTGGCTCACGACTACCGGCCCGACTCTGACTCGGCTCGCTCGGCTTTCCGTTCAGGTGGTATCTGGTTCAACCATCGGGTTTGTAGTTGATTGTCTGTATTATTATTAATTATGATTATTATTATATTATTATTTATTATTATTATTACTATTATTATATATTATTATTATTTATTATTATTATGTATATTAATTATTATTTATTATGTAATTATTAATATTATCATTATTTTTAGTTTTTTTCCACCGTGGTTGCTTCTCGCATCCAGTTTTCTGAGTCAATATTATATCTACACGGGATTATGGTTAATCGTTTGAGGTAAAAAATTTGAGGGTGTGTAGATGGGGAGTGATAACCTGTTCGTAGACAGAGTTACGTCCCCGTGGGATCCCTGAAGGGGACCCCACCCTCTAAAAAATCGAAGTGTTTTCGTAATTGGCTGAAATTTTGGTGAGAGGATTCAGAGTTGAATTTCTAGAAATACTTGAGTATGTAATGTGTGGAGTTGCTCCGAGTCACCGTGACTGTGAGCACTGCGGGCTCAGAGTTAATAAACAAGTCGTATAACAAAATGTAGGTGTTCCTTATAATGAGTTTAATAGAGGTAGATAAGAGTTGAATTATGTGGGTGTTATAAGATCGGCAATAGGGGCTGGTCCTAGCTATCGTAGGGGGTCTCGAAGTGCTGAAAAAAACAGAGCCGAGAGTGCAAAAAAACAAAAGGCTGAAAGAAAGAAGGATGGAAGATGAATAAAAGGAAGGACGAATGGAGATAGGAATCTTGAATTTAAGAGTCTTTGATTGACAATGGAGGCAATGCAAGGTACCAGTTGCGGATGTTAGATTAATAAAATATTTAGTTAATGATAACAATATTAGTAGTCTTTAATTTGTTTATAGCTTAGATCTCATCCTAAGGATGTTTTGAATGACTATCTCTGCCGAGCAAACGGTAGCGCATCAGGCCCTGGTCGACGGGGGCGACCTCGCTGTCGCGCCAGCGCATAGCACCGCAAGACGCGATCGCAGACGCGTGCGCGCCGCCGCAGGCGCGCCGCAGAGCATGAGCGATCCGACACTGTGTGACGCGCCCGCAGGCAGCGTCGCGGCTGGAACCGAAGCGGAAGGGGTCGAGCGCGATCCTCACCTCTGCGTACCGTATATTGATTTGCATGACTAAGTAATGTCTAGTTTTGTGCCGCTATTCACACGAAAAACTTGATTTTTTTTTTGCAAAAAATATTTATTTATTTTTTATTGATGTTTAAGATGAGTTTTTTTGTTACTAAAACTAATTTTTTTTAGCTTTTTTCATTTTCATAACGAAAAATTTACGTTTTTTACAATTACTCCTATAATAATAGTAATCCAGTAAATCAACCAATCATAATCCAACCACCCCAGTAAGTAATTAATACTGTCCCAATCATGATTAATTGATCTTTGAATCTTTGGATGATTGATTAATAGTTCAAATATTTACTAAAGATTGTAACTGTTTTACCACTACCCCTAAAGTCAGTAAAATCAAGCACCCAATAACAACGCTACATCATCTGTATAGTCAAAGACTTTAGAATCTATTGAATTCTACTGAAAATTACGAATCCATTGAACATGGTCTAATTTTTTATAAATTGTAACTTTTTACATACCACTATCAAATCTACACTCAGTAAAATCAAACCAACCAAAACATACCCTCGCTGATCAATTCATCAGATCATATTGATCTATTTTATTGATCTAAATGATCTAAATGATACAAATCTTAATTTTTTAACTAAACTATGTAAATAGAGTTTTTAACATATTAAATAATAATCAGTAAATCAGTAATATAACATCTTGCCCCACTACCGACTGCTGGCAAAGGTGTTGTGATCTATTGATCTGATTGAATCTATTGATCTATAGATGCTTATTGATTCATGTCAGATTTTTCTTTAAAGTAATATAAAATAAGTCTTTGGATAAAAAGCGGGAAAAGGAAAACAAGTTTTTCTTTTAAAACGAAGCCTTTATACATAAATTGCATAAAACTAGGATATATAAATGAATAGTAAAAATTTTGAGCAAATTATTTATTTGAACAACTGTTAATATAAAGAAACATGATTAAAAAAAACATATAATGAATAAATACACGTTATACCCCACATTAAATTTAATGAACTGAATAGGTTGTATAGCTGAAAACCAGTAAGGTCTCTATACATAGTGAAGCATCATTATAATATAAAAAAGATATACATACATAAATGATTAACTAAAACATAAATCAATGACGAGGTCAAGGAACGATAAACAAACATTATTTTAATATCTATACTCACAAGCTTCAATGTACCATGATTGCTTGAATACATCTGGGAGAAGTGTTAAGAAAGTACCACGGTACTGCAATTTCACAAGAAAAGAGTTACGTTACATGCAATACATCCTAAAATTTTTCTTTATCAGTATTATCCGAAGGACATTTAATATTCTTCTTTCTTACGATCATTAATAATATTCAAGATTAATTTCGTGTATTTCTATAACTCGATGATTGAGGATGCTCCAGACACAGGAACTGAGATTGAGGATGTCAAACTTTGTTCGAAAATTTTTAAGACTCAGTCCAAAAGTTACCTTTTTCTTAGGATATTGAGGTGATAAGCATTAAAGCTGAAAGATCAGCAGTGAAGATCAATAATTTGCATATATAATTTACTGTTATTTCACAGCATAATGTCTTTGAAGATAACACCACGTACCAGTTATCAGCTGAGCATGAATAACCGAGTATTGGACAAATATAAGAATCTGTAAAAAAGGCACGATGAGCTCAATTGGATGAATGGTGAAGTCTTCACATCATATCATCTCATAAACTCACAGTATCGAATACGTAAGGTTGACACATTTCACATGTAAATATGGAAAAAAAATTTAAATGTCAAAAATGATTGTCATATAATAATATTTAGAAGGGGGATCTTTCCAATAAAAGTTCCAAGAGATATATACGATTAACGATTGTTCTAACAATACCCTATTTATTACAGTTTCTGGAGAGTAATGCACTCACCTTAGACTAATTAATGTTAGAGAGTTATAAATATAATCATCGATAACACCATTTAGGGTAAAGTATATTAAAAATTTTTAGTATCCACATTTCTTGAATATGGAATATTATATCGTGCACGTATCGGTTCAAAAAGAGTTTACTACTAATTTAACATATTGTTATAGAAGGATGACATATATCACTTATACGTACTATATCATAAAGATTATGCATACAGTAATATTAATAAAGATATATAGGATTAGTCAATTTTTGGGAAAGTATTTGCTAAAAAAAAAATAATAGAGCCTCCCCCAAATTTTCTTCTTTGATTAAGAGCAAATTCAGGTGTAAGAATCTAGTTCCGCTTGATACCATAATCACAGATGGTAAGAAATAAGTCTTTTTCCTTGAGAGTAATATATCACCATTTACGATCCGTAATATTCATAGGTGTTATTTTTATAGATTTACCAGCATGGGTCCTGTGGTTCTCGACATCCTTTTAAATGTGTAAATCCAGATGATGTAGATGAACTCTTTCGCATTCTTGAGATAATTTAATTAAAGTTTCAATATAGGCTTGCGATAAGGGTAACTTTGCTGCTGATTGCGCCTGAGATGTTCAATTTGTAAAAATACCTCAAGTTATTAAACACGTATACAGGAAAATTTTTTTGGTGGATACTATGTGATCGGTTCCTGTGAGATCTAAACCATCTTCGTTTACTTAGTCTTTAGATATAAAAACACACTCGAAGGGTCAAGATATTGATCAGAAGAAGTGCCTGGCTATTTGAAAGTGCGAGAGGTACATGAGCTGTATTTGTGATTGAGTGAACGGGAATAATACTAATAAAGCTGGATTCACTCACACTAATCTGTGTAGGGTTCACAGAGAAGAAGATCAATTCGCTCTACGAACACGTCATGGCTGGATGGAAGGAGGAAGTGCAATTTGCTAGTACAATACGAATGTATAATGATGGAGATTTGGTTTAAACATGTTCCTTATATACTAGATACAAAAGGCTTATTTTTTAAAAGTTACCACTTATCACTGATATTAAAGAGCAAACACATCAATACACTTTTCTTTATGGTCCTTTCCTATTCCTCTTTGTAGGTTTTTTACGATGACCAACACTTGACCGGTCATATTACGTCGTATTTTTCGTTTACATCATCTACAGATTTTCATGCAGAATAAGCTCGGCTACGACGTTCTACAGCTGTCGAGGGTCGACACCTCCCATATAGTCTTGGAAAGTATCTATAGCTGCTCGGCTGCTGTTAGCAAGATATTTCACTCCGATTTAAACAAAGGGATGCTCGTCTGAACACGAAGCAAAAATCCACAAACCATTACCCTGTCTGCATTCTTGGGATCCTGAAGACTCGTTCTCTCTTCATTGATATTTATACGGAGCTTCCTCTTGATATGTACTTTACACAGCTGCTGTTCAGTCGTGGAATGGTATGGTTTTACTCTCTACAAGATCTCTTTATATATAATACGAATCGAATAGCTTGGGTCTTACTCAGGGTAAGTAGTGAACATTAGCAACCTTATAACTCTTTTACCTTAGGGAAAATGCAACTACTCTTAACAAAGACCTTAGTATTACCTCACGTACTGGTGAATGTCTATAATATCTGTATAAAAAGGCCATACCAGGATTCTGAAATATCTTAGAAGGCTGCAGTACAAAAATGTAATGAATCTCGACGTCATGTTTATGACATATCTCTTCCATCGTTGGTCTTAACTAGGCATTAGATTCCTTTAGAGTAAGGTTTGATATTATTTTCTCAATTTTTTGTTTCACATACGAGGTAATGTACAATAACGAACCAACCTGAAAGGACTGCTCCATAAATAAAGCTCATATCGTTCGTGTTCACAATGAGCTTGAGATTTTAAGGTTGATTAACAGTATATCCGTTGTAGGATTATAGAACAAGAAACATTAAATCATTTCCTAACATGACTTGCTTCGAAATTGTTGTTTTAAGGTCATGAAACATCGGTAAACCGATTTAAGAGGACCGGGTTTATATAATAGTCTTTCAAAGAAATTCTTTCTTGGCTCAGTTGAGGACTGGCATATCGGCGTTAATTTTTATACATTTTTTAACATTATCAACATTTCTATATATCGAAAACGGCAATATTGATTTCAGGCCTATTCTTATATACAGCGTTCGGAGAATTATTTCAACTTAATCCGTGCTTCATGCGATTTCCTCGATCAATAAGTTATAGGATTAAATAACTCTGTAGTATAGTCTGATATTTTATTTTCTGGATGTAGATCCATAGAAGCGATGAAGGTTAAATAGAAATGATCTTCACTCTCCAGTGTTCCCAACGTAAACGAATCAAGTGTTTCTTAACCTATCGCTAGCTTTAATAACTGTTACTTTGTCAGGGTATCCTACCCATTTGAAACAAGATACTGTCGATTTTACTTCCTTTAGCTCTACTATTTTTCTATTTTATCCATGAACTTGTAGGGTCAAATTGTATTTTCTGTATTTCTGTTTTATCCCCTCCCTGTTCTTATCTCTTCCCCGTCTCAATCTTCTTGTCAGTAAAATTTGTAACATGTCTGTAAGGAATAAGGTGATAGTAGGTGCATTAAGAATTTCTCACATGCATCTTCAAATACCCTTTTCTGAAATTTTCATTAGTTCTGGATACTCTCACATAATCTCCTACTTTTACACCCGTGTATTTATAATTTATTTCCCTTTGGATTGATAAACAAGGGTTTTTTGTATTTTACCATCTCTATAGGGATTCTTAATTTCATATAATAAGACGATGAAAAACTGTACTCGTTCTGTAGTCTGTTATACTAAAGTGTATTCATCTTCGTAAAAATATCTATTGCAGGTCTTTCTTTTATAGTTCTTTGCACTCTTTCAACTATTGCTGCTTTATTAACTGAAAATGTATTATAGTATCCTATACCATAATCTGTAACTATTTCTTGAAACTTACTAAAATTGAAACTTTAACTGTCATATCATTTTAGGATATCTGTCATCCTTATTTATGATTTCTCTGACTGTGCAGCAACTGTCTTGATTTTTTATCTTTTAATAAGCTTAACCATATAGTATCTTGGAAATATTCATTCTATCTACAAAAGAATATAGTGATTTACCCTCATGTACAGTTTATATTTTATCATATGGTCAGTTAGTTTGCGATATCGCTATCCAAAATGGGGAGCTAATATGTTTTCCGTGTCGGAATTTTTTGTAGTAGGTTTATGAGGGATAGAAGCATCCTACTTCTAAATATTTTTTCATATTCTTTTTGACTTAATTTTGGAGGAAACTTTGAAAGCAACTGCTTGAAAACCCCGTAATGTAATGGGTGTTCCATCAAAGTATATTTATCGACCGCTTCCTTTGCCTCCATGATTCGACAATGAATTAAACAATAAAAATTATTTACAATGTGTCAGAAGGTGACATAAAAAAAATCAATGTATAATATGAAGTATTTTATTTTTTATTTACAATATTTATTAACTATTTTAAATTACAAGTCAAAAAAGATATGTTTTCAGATAACATGAATATTATACATTACATTTAATTACAATAATAAATATATAAAAAAAAAAATATAATAATAATCAGTGGCTACATCCACTTTGATACTTTGTGTGGATTTTTTCTTATTCGACTCGTTCTTGAACGTATGGTGTCTACTATCTACTTAATCTATCCGATGGAGAAGTCGCACCGTGACTTGCATCAGGTTTAGGGTCAATGGAATAATTATCCAGATCCGCTAATTTTTGTTTATTCAGGTGATAAATGTCCAAAATTTAATAGTCCTGAAAGTAGTTTGTTTGATCCTGTTCCAACCTGGTCAAAGGGAACCGCTTCTTCCATTAGCGTGAGAGATAAGAATCAAGTCAACAAATTTCGAACTGCTAGTGCTCTGCCATCAATAATGATTTTGACCAGAGATCGATTCCAAGTAATCTGATCTTTTAAAAATATCTATAGTATGAGCTACCGTTTTTTTACTCTACTGGTAAGCTTCACTGGAGTATTATGTCTAAAATTAAGCTTCTCTTTTCACCATGGGTTTTGTATCTGCATTAGAGCTTGTTATCTGTCTTGGGTGATGTTTAATAAAACTTTTAAGATCCACTAATTTATTGTAGTAGCGTTTTGATATAGGGATCTTTTCATGACATTGTTTAACGTTGGAGTTTAAGTATTTGGCTCAGGTTTCCTTCTCATTAATTATTTATCTGTTCAAGCTTGAGGATCATGTTAAACTCAAATGCTGCTGTTTGGATCAAATGGTGAATAAGTGATTATTATACGATGCTTGAATGTTGATGAATGTCTGATAGAGGTTGTTCGAACTGTTGTGTTGTTGGGTTTTGTCTTGTGCTGTTGTGTTGTTGTGCTGTTGTGCTGTTGTGTAGAGGTAAGTTTCCTGTGTTATATTTCAACATCTCATAATCGTTGTAGGGGTAAAACCACTACCCTCTTCATCATTGAGCAAGCCACTTGGTTATCAAAGGGGCTATAACGGAAAAGAGTAAGGCAGGAACACACCCCCATGATAAATATTAATAGTTCTTTTTATTTTTAAGCTTTCTTCCGTTATATCAAAGTTTTTTAATGATGTTTTTATAACGGAGTAGCTTTACCTTCTGAGGTTCGTTAAGGAACATTTCCCTTTATATAAGAATTTAGGCATACTTTTGCATACATTGGATAAATTTTTATCTCACAGATCATTTTTACGTTTCTGAAGTTCAGGGTTTTAATTTTCTCAATAAGAGGTAATAATGTGGCTCTAGATGCTCTATGCAGGTATGTATAACTTGTCTCATCTCGCTAGGGTAGATATTGTCGCAGTAACACTCTATGCATGTTTTTAGATTGAAGCTCGAGAGTAAATAGCAGAGGTATAGGATGTAACTTCTTTATCATACTTTAGGAGGTTTACGTAGTAGGGAAAGTTTGGGTATGCTACAACATTGACCTGACTCATATCACTTCTTTTTGGGCCGAACAAGAATTAATGTACTGCGTGTTAAAGACACACCCTCATATACTATATCCTGGTGGAATAGATATGTGAGTTATAAAATACTGTGCATGTTTAAATGATGAGAGTAAATGTGAAGTTTCTGCTCATAGTCCTCATTCACCATTTATGCCATCAACTCTCCAAGGTTATAATTTTATGTCCTGGTGAACATTGAAGAGCTTTTTATATCATATAAACCTTCGTGAAATTCGATTACATTTTGTAATCCCTTTAAACTTTTCCTGAATAAACACGGTAACACATAGGATTTTAAACAGGTTGTTGTTTCGAAAATCTCGACTCTTTAAAATGTTTAATAACAGAAAGGTTTTCCCACACCGCAGTAGGACCAGACACAAGAATATCATTTCCGGTCATTCTAAATTACCAACGTTCATTCTAGATTGACACGCCCGAAGCAATGAATAAGAAGGGCTGCACATTATGTTATAAAGGCCTTTTTCAAAATAAACTTGTTTTTCTTTTTCAAAATCTTTTCAAAGAAACTTATCTTAAAAGAGGAAAATATGAAATGATCAATAAGATCAATAGATTCAATAGATCAACAGATAAATAGAGGTGATTGATTGGACATGTAGGGGGTTAATGTAGAAAAGTTACAATTTAGTAAAAATTTTGACCTTAATCAATAGAATCATGAGATCAATAGATCAATAGATATGAAGGGTCAGGAGGGTAGGTGGGTGGCTTGAATTTACTGAATTTACTGATTTAGGGTATGCTAAAAAGTTATAATTTTAATAAAAAATTTGACCTTAATCAATAGATTCAATAGATCAATAGATCAATAGATCAATTAGATCATGATTGGATTCAGGAAGGTCCTGGACGTATCGTATCTATACACTCGTATAAAGATTATTTAATCGTCTTTCCGGGGGTAATAGAACATGAAAAGCTAAAAAAAAAAACTTAAATAAAATCAAAAAATATCTTCAAATAAAGAATTTAATTTTGAAAAAAAATAAGTTGAAACAGTAACCGGTTTGCATCCCTCAGTACCGGTATCGTAACATGCGGTACGGCAAAGGGGAGATGCGTCGCTCGACACCCCTCCACCGCTCGGTGCGCGGCGGGACGCGCTGCGGCCGCGACTACGCGTCGATTCGCGGCCGAGCGGGGCGCAGCATGCGGGGCGGCGCACGGTCGGATCGCGCCGTGGGCTGCAATGGTCTTGCGCGCTGCGACCCGAAGCGAGCGCCCATCGGACCAGGAGCTGAGACGCTACGTTCTGCTCATAGAGGTAGTAGACAAACATCCTTATTGAGGTCTACAACTTATATGAACAATCTTATAACCCCCAAATATTTGAGGTCTTTAATAATATTTATAACTTAAACATCGCAAGCTGGTGCCTGCATGGCTCCATGTCGCAACTCAAATCTATAGAATTCAGATTCTTCCTCCATTCTTCCTGTTTATTCATGTCTCGTCATCCTTTCTTTGTCGTTTCCTCTTTTGTTTTTTGCACTCTGTGCTCATTTTTCAGTCGAGACACCCCTAATGGGGGCTAAGACACCCGCAGATCTTATAGACCCACACTATTCGAATCTACGACCTCGATAACCATATAAGCGGACACCTACATGTTGTTATACGAACTGGTTTATTACTCGCACCGAAGTGGCGTCCAGACCGGTGCCGGAGCCACCCACAGATTCACATATAAGTATTTCTAGAATTCAGTCTCTGTCCTCTCACTAATTTCAGAGCAATCTACGAAACTTCGATTTTTTTAAGAGGGGTGGGGTCCTCCTTTCAGAGGGGACCCACTGGGGACGTAACTTCGTCTACGACAAGGTTACCTCCCATCTAACACCCTGCCAATTTAGACCCAATAGCAACCCTACCGTGTAAAGATATACTTGGACTCAGAACTGGAATGCGAAGTAAGCAACACGGTGGAAAAATACAAAAATAATGATAATATAAGCATAATAATAATAAAATAATAAATATATAATTAATAATAATAATATACATAATAAATAAAATGAAAAACAGATCAAACACTAACCGATGGCTTGAGACCCATAGCCGACCCTGAACCGGAGCGGAGCCGAGGAGCCGGAGCGGAGTCAGGAGTCAGAGGCCGGAGGCGAGTCGGAGCCCAGTCCGGCTCGAATTGAGATCACTCTCGTGATCTCAATTCTTCGACTGAATATAATAATAATAATAATAATATAATAATAAAATAAAAATAATAATATAATCATAATAATAATAATAATATGGGGATGGGAGCGCGCGCCAGCGCGCGTAATAAAAAATAATAGCACACAAACAAGACAAAACCTGTCGGTTTTGTCTTTTGTGGATTGACAGCCCTTCGGAGCTGTCAATTCCTCACATAAGCCTTCATAATCTCTTATTCTTTATATAGAAAAAGTGGTCGCCAACCTGTCCCTACTACTATATATATTACTTACATTTATTATAATATAGTATAGTAATATATATTATAAATATATATATAATAGGGTAGATATTATATAGCAATGTAAATATAATTTAAGACTGGATTTGATTATTTTCATGATTAATAATATATTTAATATCAATACTTTTTTGTTGTATTTTCACCTGATGCCTTGGGATTCGAGTTCCTGGACTCCCTAGCAGGATTGATCGGGGTGCAGAGGTGTTTGAGACACTTAGTGACATTTGAGTGTTGCAATTGTATTGCAATTTTTAATTGTATTTCTTAATCTCGGGCGTTCCTACGGTATTTGCTTCATGCGTGGTACGCGCTGGTTTTGAACTCTGCTAGCAAGCTCGAGTGTGAGCGGCGAGGGGATGACGAGTGGAGTGACTGACGCGGTGGACGGCAAGAGAGATTACCCGGGGTGCTTCTTTACTTCATGAGGGGAATGAGTATTCTTAGCAGCGTTCTTTAAGTCACCTGCTTCCGTCCTGAGGGGAGGATCGAATCCAGCATGGTGAAGGGAATGTGACGCATCAGGGGTATGTTTAGTTACGTATACATATTTTGATTGCGTAGTTGCTCAATATATATAGATAGTATATCGATTAGTATAGTGATATAGTATATTAGTATGATAAACGCTATATTAATATATAGTATATATAGTATATTATTATAATTATTAGTATAGTAGTAATAGTATAACTATGTATTATATATATATGTATATGATATCTATATATATATGTGTGTGTGATGTGGTGTAGGTGTTGATGATTAGGCTCAAATGTAATGTAACAGGGTGTGGGCCAATGCGTCTCTGTGCGCTGCTTCGTACGGTTCAGGCACACAATTTCAGTTATGAAGGTTGCGGTGACGGTGCGGTGCGGCGCGGTGCGATCTGGTGGACAACTTCCTGGTGCGGTGCGGTTCGGATAATTATGGTGCTCGAGCAACTATACTATGAACCACCTAAAACTCTGTTTGAATTTCTTTTGAATATTACTATAATTGTTAAAATAGTTGTGGATCTATGTCTTGTTGATTCGTGTCCATGGGTGATGTCATCTATCGCTATCGAATGTGCAGATTTGAGAGTCGTAACACATTGAACATGAACGAAAATAAAATGTATTGTAATTAGATAGAGTTTCACAGTGTTAAAAATATTAAAAAAAAGTTTAAAGTCTAATGCACCTAACCTGTAACGTTAAAATAACCTTACTTAACGTAACATAACATCACTTAACCTAACCAAAGTTATGTTTCACTTTCCATCATTTCAATAAATAACAAAACAAGAAGTTATATGAAAATAGTTCCAACTCTTGTCCCTATGCCGCCATTCAACATTTTGTTCGATAACGTAACTATGAAAAAAAAATTTGAATTGTCAGCTTCGATGGGTAACAGAGATAATGAGGACATGTGGAGAGGGCCAAAAATTTTAGTAACTGAATGGTAAAAAAAAAAAAATTCTTCTAACACACAAAATGAGTTTGGTCGAAATTTATTTAATGTAATAACCAATTTATAAGACCTGCAGCGGCACGTTAGCTTCTTTTTTGTTGTATGAAGCTCCGCTCATTTGTGCAAAATAATGGAATGTTTTTGAAATTTGAGGAGCAGCAAAATTATTTGGTTGCGTTTTCTATTTTAATTTTAATTTCTTTAAAGTATTTATTTTACTCCAGACGAGTTTCATGCAACAAATGTAGCATTTGTGCAGCGTGTCAAAGGTACAGTTTTAGATTTTTCTGTGTGTATAAGACTTTTGCAGTTATTACCCTCTTCAATTACCATATTATTTTGACATAGACCTTTGTTAAACTAGAATTTCATCTAGAATTTATATTACTTAGAATGTCATCTAGCATT
Organism: Trachelipus rathkii; assembly: GCA_015478945.1. Lineage (NCBI taxonomy): Eukaryota > Metazoa > Arthropoda > Malacostraca > Isopoda > Trachelipodidae > Trachelipus > Trachelipus rathkii. Next base: position 67,323 of record JABUQX010023780.1, on the reverse strand, counting down.
TTTTTTCCTAGAATTTCATCTAAAATTTATATTTCCTTTTTAATAATCATTTGTATTTTCATATATATTTTAACTATATCACACAATACACATTCTTCTTTTCTTCTTACTAATATTCATATTAACGTTCGATTTCAAATCTTCAAAATTTATTCTTTCTTCCAGGGATGGCAATTTTGGTGATTTTTTTTGATTTTTTTTTAAAAAAAGATCAATTTGTGGATTTTTTTTGGGAATTTTTGTTTGATATTTTTTATTTTTTCAAGGGAAAGAAAATAGGAGCGACGCGATATATATTTTGTAACCTGCAAATTATAGTTTCCGCGGTGGACGTTACGAATCAAGAAAATCAAAATACGTAAAAAAATCAAAAAAAGGACTCACATGCATGATTTTTTTTTAAAAAATCAAAAAAATTACCAAAATTGCCATCCCTGCTTTCTTCATAAACGTTCACCTGCTTTAAATAAATTCTAAATTTTTACTTCTATAAATTGCTTTACTGCTTTTCATTTGTATCATCAACAAAGTTTCGGTGGCGTAGATGAGCATTTTTGGGAAAAGAATATTAGTAAAATTATTTCCTATTAACTGGTTTTTGGCTAATTCACCGAAATACGCAATCCTAATCTAACCTAAAAGCTAACTTAAGCTAATCTTACCTAACCTAATCTAACCAAGCATAATCTGAACCAACCTAACCTAGTTTAACTTATGTTAACCTAATCTAAACTAACCTAACTTATTTTGATCTAATTTAAAACTTAACCAAACCTTACCTAACCTAACTTCATCTAACCTACCTAAAATAACCTTACCTAACCAGTTTTCATGCTCATTATATATTTATATAAATACTGATACTTTATTAAACCAGGAGGCAATAAAAAATTTAAGGTTTGTAAAGTTGTACAACTAGAATATGAATATTTATGGTGCTGAATTTATGAAACAGAAAAGACAAACTTTCTTTGTAATGGGTGGAATTTTTCAAATATACTATAATATAATTAATGATAAACAAAAAAAGTGAAAAGGAAGGATTGATGATATATTTTTGGGCTGTCACAGCGTAAGCTATAAGAAATGGTAGTAGCTTAGACAATGTTGTTTCAGTTTAAATTTGATTGTAATGTAGTAGTTTTTGTAGAAGGAAGTAAGCGCCATGAACATGTTTTTTTTTTTTAATTAAAAGTAATTACCAATAGAAGGGGATACACGTTTGCTCCAAGTGCACGGCAGACCGGGCCGCGGACTACGCGGGCTTTCGCGGCAAACACAGGTGCCTAAAATTAAAATTAATTCTTCTTTTTTCGTACAACAATGAAAGAACACAATCCTACAATCCTAGAGTAGGTAAATAATTCTGAGATAGCATTATCAACCATTTCGATACTAATTTTATTATTGCCATCTGGTTTAATAAAGGACCTAAATACCTTTATATATAAATGGCATTTTTTCGATGGTGTTATATCATGAATATTCTTGGTGGACTTTTAGTACCACTCTTCCACGGTTCCCCCTCCCCCCAAAAAAGCCCCCTTCTATATTCAATGGCCTCTTTTGTTTATCATGAATATTTTGGTGGATTTTGGCACCCCTCTTCCGCGATTTCCCCCACCATAACCCCAAAAGATCCTCTGTATATCCATGTTTCTTTTTATTTAGTTTTATTTCAAGAATAAAATTTCAATTGCTTTAAACAACTCTTAAACTTTGACAACACTGATAGTTTCAAGATTCAGTAAAAAAAATACAATATAAATTCTTTGTTTATGTCAAATATATACTTTTTACATATATATTTAATATTTAAATAAAATTTTTTAAAAACAAAAAAAAATTTTTTTCGTCGGAATAAATCTCTTAACCAGAACTAAACGTCACTTCACATTCATCCTAATTCATTATACAATATATAAATAGATATAAATATATTATATATATATATAATATATGGGCTATATAGTATATATATATATAATATTAAGTATATATTATATAATATATATATAATTTATTAGTATAAAAAATATATATAATGATTTCTAAACCATGTCCTTGTCTGTGTAAACTTTAATTTTTATTTATTTTTATTCTTTTATAAAAGGTCCTCTCCCCTGTTAAGCTATAATCATTTTCTTTTACATGTTTTTTTTTAAACGATGTTAATGGGACATGTTGCTTTATTTTCATTTCAAATTCTCCTCATAAGTGCTTCCATTGTCTTGCTCTGATGAATCTACTCCTTAGTGTGTTTAAAGCACTTGTGATATATATAGATTATAATATATATATTATGGTTATTATATATATATATATATATATAGATAATATATATATATATATATACTTATATATTATATACTATATATAGTATATATATTATATATATATTATTTGTTTCTGCGACCCTAGGTTATCCAATGTTGCGAAAATGTTTTTCTAGTAAGAAAACCACAAAATTAATCTAGTTTTTTTTAAATTTAGAGTTAAGCCATTCTTATCATTATTATTATTATTAAATATTATTATGTATGATTATGTAATATTATATATTTTATTATTATTATTTTTATTATTATTATTAATTATTACTTATTATTATTATTTATTAATTATGTATTATTATTATTGGATTTTTTATTTTCTTGGATCACATATGTGCATTGAAATTTACATTATAATAGTATAATATATATATATCTATATTATATTAATATATATTATATATTATATCTCTATATATATAATATATATATATATATTATATTATATATATATATAATATATATAGTTATATATATATTTAATAATAATACTGATTATTTTATTCGATAGTATATATCATATAGTATATATATATATAATACTATATATACTATATTAAATCGATTCAAGGTGGGGGGTGGTGCGGGCACGATGTTTGACCGGTGGCTCGAACGATCACATTTCTTACATCGGTCATATGTCGTATTGGGGGCATGACATTTCTCATTAAATCAAACTGGGGTATTTACATTTTAATTCACGTCTTGATTATGAACAGTAAAAAATTTGAGATAAAATATATATATATTTATATACTAATATATATAATAATATTATTAATTATATATAGTATATATAATAATTATTATAAATAAGTTATTTTATTATTTCTTCAAAATAATATAGAAGTTTTATATTATTAAATATATACTTTATATATATTATATATATTAGTATTATAATATATATTATATATATATTAGTATTATATTCTTATATATATAATATTTAATATATATAAGTTATTTATTATTTCGTGTTATATATATATGTATTATAGTTTATATATATAGATATATATTATTATTATATATACTATATATATATTAATAATATATATATATATATCTATATATTACAGAAAGGTATTTGTTCATTTATGTTTTTATTAGTCGTATTATTATTTTTATTAAAGTAATTTATTCATAGATTATATAATATAGAGTATTTATATAATATATTTAAATATATCTATATTCTAAGATAATTAATATATATTAATATATATATATTTATATAGTTGTGTAAAATTATATTCATTATTAAATTGAATTTACTCACTATTAGAGACGTTACATATGTTGTGCGCTATTTAAAAATAAGGTAAGTTTAAATCATTATAATTTAAATTATTACAATTATCAAAATTTAAATTAAACATTAATTAAATTAAATAAACTTATTAATAAGGTTAAGTTTTAAATTATTACTTATGGCTATCTAGTAATTAAAGGAATTAGCCTAGTCTGGCTTGGATTGGTTGCGTTCTGTGTCACGTTTTCTTTGGGGAGGAGACGGGGGAGATAAACTCAAATGGGGGGGGGGTGGAGTTATATATATATATATATATTATAATATTATATATATATATTATAATTAATATAATATTATATATATATATAGTATATATATGATATGCTGTTATAGTATATATATATATTATTATTAATATAGATATATATATATATTAATACTATATATATTTTATAGTTTATATAGTTGAAGAATAGCAACATATGAAAATTATCTATTTTTATATATATATGTAGTATATATTATATATATATATATATATGATATATTATAATATATATATATATATATATTATAATATATATATATAGTAATATAATATATATATATTATATATAATATAGTTATATATAATTATATATCATATATAATATATATTATTATATATAATATTATTAATGTGTATATATATATATATTATATATTATATATATTAATATATATGATATTATATAGTAATATTTTAATATACCTAATATATATTATAGATTAGTATATACATATATTATTATATTATTATTTCTAATATATTGCAAAATGTTTATTTTCCCTGTGAACTTCCCTACTTCGTAGATGAAGTTGTCCATTTTGAATGACTTAAAATTTAAATCGTGTTACGTTTAGTGTGATATAATATATATTATTATAGTAGTATAATATATATAGTATATAAGCTTATATATATATCTAGTATATAATAATATATATATATATTATATTATATATGAATGTAGTATTATATATATATATAATTATATTATTATATATATATATTATATATATATATTATATAATATAATATATATATATAATATATATAATATGATATATATATTTATATATATATATATATACTAATTATATATTTAGTATAATTATTATATGATAATATATATATATATATTTATATATATATTATATATTTTATCAATATATAGTATATATAATATATATATATAATAATATATATCTATATATAATATATATATCATAAAATAATATATATATATATATATATACTATATAATAAATTTATTTCAAAATCAAAGTTATTACCTAGTGTTGATTGTTAACTTGTCCAGATAGATATGATATGATAGATTTAGATGAGACTAGATTATGATGAGAATAGATGATAGATGATTAGATAGATAAGATAGACTAGATAGATAGCGGTAGATAGATAGATAGATAGCGGTAGATTTTAATTATCTTTATTTTAAGAGGTAGTTTCCTTATCAGTACAGATTAAAAAAAAAAAAAAAAGATGAAAAGTTCAAGAAATATATGCGTTCTTTGGCTTGCCTCTGAAAGACAGATAAATAAACACAAACAGACAGACAGACAGACGGAGACCTAGTAGAGCAGTGGGTTGGTAGACAAATAGTCGGTCCGAACATTATTGGGATTAAGTGTAGACGTATATTTATTTAGAGAAAGTTGAAGACCACTTTGTACGCGTGTACATAACAGACGATTTGTCCAATTACTGTACTTATGTATGAATGTATGTATGTATATGTGAATGTATTTTGTTGACATTTATTTACATCAAAGTATGATAGTCATTATATTGTAAAGGAAAAATCTGTTGAAAAGTGTGTATGTGTGTGTGTATAATTATGTATTTTATGTGTTATTTGTTAATGTATGGGAGTGTGTGGCATGTGCACATGTTCGAGAGAGAGAGAGAGAGAGAGAGAGAGAGAGAGAGAGAGAGAGAGAGAGAGAGAGAGAGAGAGAGAGAGAGAGAGATCTAAATTTTACATTTTGCAGTCGATTCTCGTCGACTGGAATGAAGACTATGAACACATCGTTTTGAAGCCTTAGGCAAGATGTAAGAATTTTTCATGAGGTTCTTCCTTAATGTTTCGTCCGTTTTCCAGAATGTTTCGTTTTTGCTTCAGAATTTTATTTATTTATTATTATTATTTTTTTTCTTTATCTGAAATATGAAGTGTATCTCATATTTTAGTCTTGTCGACCCCCCCCCCCTCCCAGCCATCCTTCCTTCTTCGACGCCCCCACACACCCCCATCACTTGAAATGAAACAGTAATTATTCTTTTAAAGATTTCTGGGGGAAAATACATGATTTTCACTCCCTTAATATAATTATTATTATCATTATGAATATTCAAAATGTTTGGGGTTTGTGCATTCCTGAATCAAACTTTAACGATCAAATTGTTGTGAAAGCTCTGTCATTAGTGAGCGGTAGTCTTTAAGTCAGATTGCGAAGTGGTAGGCTTTTAAGCAGAATACGAAGAGGTAGGCTTTTAAACAAAATACGAAAATGTAAGCAGAATGTGAAGAGGTAGACTTTTAGATAATATACAAATATGTATACTTTTAGCAGAATATGAATTGGTAGGCATTGAAACAAAATACGAACAGTAGGTTTTTCGGTAAAACACGGTGGTAGGCTTTAAGGTTGAATATGAAGAGGAAGGTTTGTAAATAATATAAGAAAGGTGGGGGTTCAGACAGAATACGAAGCGGTAGGCTTATTAGGCAGAATATAAAGAGGAAGGTTTGCAATTAATATACGAAGAGGTAGACTTTTAGAGTACAAAGAGGTAGGCAAAATAAGAAGTGGTAGGTTTTTAGACAAAATACGAAAATGTAAACTTTTAGACAAAAATCGCTAGACTTATGGGCATAATAGGAAGAGGTAGTCTAGAAAAATTCGATGAAGTAGACTTTTTAGGCCTAATACGAAGAGGTAGACTCTCAGATAATATAGGAAGATATAGGCTTTTAGACATTACAAAGATGTTGGTTTTTAGGCAGAATTTAATGTGGTAAGCTTTTATACCAAACACGTAGATGCAGAATTTTTGACAAAACACAAAGTGATAGGTCATAAGATATTAGAAGAGGTAGGCTTTTAGACAGAATAAGAAGTGGTAGGCCTTTAGAGGTATTATTTTATAATATGTATTTTCTATAATATACGAAGAAGTAGGCTTTTATTCAAAATTGGAAGGGGTTGGCTTTTATACAGAACACAAAGTGGTAGGCTTTTAGACAGAATATGCATATGTAGGCTTTTAGACAGTATTCGAAGAGGTAAGATTTTAGACAGAAGGAAGAAGTGGCTTTTTTAAACAAATTATGAAGAGGTTGGCTTTAGGAAATATTTGGAATAGGTAATCTTTAAATAGAATATGAAGACCAAGAATAATTTAAATATTTACGTATAATAAACTAAACGTAAAGAGACAAGAGAAAAAGGATGGACAAGATTAGAATGAACAGAAAATACAGGCTTGACCAAATGTGAGATAGACCAAGAGATAATGTAAAAAATTAACGAGAAGAAGAAGAAGAAGAAGAAGAAGAAGAAGAAGAAGAAGAAGAAGAAGAAGAAGAAGAAGAAGAAGAAGAAGAAGAAGAAGAAGAAGAAGAAGAAGAGCAATTACCAATGCCGTAGAGAGAGAGAGAGAGAGAGAGA
>JABUQX010023780.1:37500-47500 GCA_015478945.1 Trachelipus rathkii | reverse complement strand
TAGGCAAGAGTGAAACTGATTGTGATTTGAATCTTCTTAAGCTTCAGAGATCCGTAAAGAAATTTTTCTACGGAAGAATTTTGTTGTTAATAATCTAATGTTTCCTGATAAATTTCTAATTATTAGTGTATAGTATGAGTTTGTTATTCAATTAACGAAGGCTAAGTTATTTTCATACAAAAGGTTGATTCATACAATGAGCACACTCTAATGGCGCTCACGCTAAAGTGGAGCACGTGTTCATAAAATGCATTGCAAGTCCCTCTTCATATAACCAAAACAGAACCAACTTACATTAAATTTTCAGCTGTTCTGCATTAAATATAAAATATAAAGAAATAAAGATTTTGATTTGAATAGTATAAATAATTTATTTATAGTGTATTCATTACACTAACGATATTATGTTAAGCAGAGCATAAAATCATAATGTGATTTTTTTTTTTAATTTTTGTGAGGAAGATGTCGCAAAAAATATTCTTTCTTCAAAATTTTCTACGTTGGAATAAATATAATTTGATGCCTTCATGCAGTGCAAAATTTTCTACTATATTAGATTTACGAACATTTATTTTGGAACTGACTGGAATGCGCATCTGCAAATCGTTAAATCTCATGTTTACAATCTTCCCCATAAGCCATTTATGTCATGGTCCACGTTCAACCAAATTTTTTGGCTTAGTTTGTTTTTTTTTATATACTTGAGCAACTTATCTTTCTCAGCGACAATTTTAAAGAGCTAGTGCAGCTTATGGGAACAATAAAAATAGCCAATTATTCATTTTTCACAAGCTAGACACAATAACAATCCGTTAGATCAAATTGGCGAAATTCAAATTTTGCGGGAAAAATTTGGCGCACAAAACTTCAAATGGGGCTGCTGACCCCCCCCCCCCCCGCTATGGGACACATCGCTGAAAATTCGTATATTCTTATACTAATGACATCATAAGATGGGGGAATGGGGTTATAATTCCTAACATCTCATCTTTGAGTATTATATAAATAACCTCAGTGATGTATTATTATTATTATTATTATTATTATTATTATTATTATTATTATTATTATTATTATTATTATTATTATTATTATTATTATTATTATTATTATTATTATTATTATTATTTTTATTATTTTTTTTTTATTTATTATTATTATTATTATTATTATTATTATTATTATTATTATTATTATTATTTTTATTATTATTATTATTATTATTATTATTATTATTATTATTATTATTATTATTAATGTTTTGTGTTAACTGAAGCATTTTCTTTTTTATTTTCAGGTTCAACATTACATTTTTGTGGTTCAGGCCCAAGACACCGGTAGACCGCCACTCTCGTCCACCGTCACCGTTTACTTCAACGTCAAAGATCTTAACGACAACGCCCCTATATTCGACCCCATGAGCTACTCCGACGAGATTTTGGAAAACATTACGGTTGGCTCTTCCGTTTTGTCCATTTCCGCCACAGATCAAGATTCAGGTAAATTATTTTAGGGATTGTTTTGTTTTCGGGATTGTTTTAGGGATGATTTTGTTTTAGGGATTGTTTTAGGGATGATTTTGTTTTAGGGATAATTTTGTTTACATTATAGATTTATTTTTATGGGTCACATAATTTTTATTAAAATGTGTAAAATTTGTTGAAATTATGGATATATTTTGTTAATACTACGAATATATTTATTGTTTAGGGTTGGCCGTGAGCTAAAATTTTCAGTACCGCACCTCACTTCCTGGGACATTAAAATTGCGTGTCTCACCGCACCGCACTTGTGTGACGGCCAACTCTATTATGGATATTAAATATTTTTATCAAGATTCAAATAAATTTTGTGAAAGTTTTTATTAATATTTTTATTAATTTATTTAATGACATAATATATTTTTATGAGTATTTTATATATTATTAGTTATTAATTATATTGTTGATTATATTATTATTATATTTATTATATTATTATTATTATATTAACTATGTTAATATATTAATTATATTATTAATTATGGGAATATCTGAAAGGTGTTAAGGGTATAGAAAATATTTTTTATGGATTTTATATAATAGTTAATTAAAGGATATATATACTTAATTAAATTTTCACTATCTCTAAAAATAATTTTCCTTTTTAACGCGTTTATTTTGTCGATCATCACCATTGTGTTATTAACGCATACCATTTAGCGTTACTTCGATTTTAATCGCATAAAAATACAAATACAAAATGCTTCAAAATTGAAATGGAAATAATGTGAATATGTTATTCGTTTAAAATGGAGAAGGTGAAGCTACAGTGGTATGCGTTATTTTAAGAGTTTCTAACGCCTTGGTGACGATCGACAAAATAATCGCAAACTCTTTAGAGCGGAACAGCTGCTATAGTGTATATAGAGCAATGGCGTACGCAAGATTTTTTTCGTTGTGGGGGACGGGGGACGGGGGAAACTCTGTGTGTGTGTTATAACACTTATCTATTATCTTTCAAATAATTTACTTTATTTTTTATTTATTTTTTTTTAATTTTCGACCCTAGTTCGGAAAACCTTTTTCTTTTCTTTTTTTCTTTTTTTTTTAAGATAATGATAAATGCGTTTTAAACTAAAACTAGAATCAACCGACTTATTTAGTTTATATTATATTACGGTTGATCAGTTTAGTTTGGTTAGAATAGGATAATTTATATTAGGTTAGGTTGGTTGCATTTAATTATATTATAATTCAGGGTTATTATTTTAATTGTATTATTACTTAGGGTAATTATTTTAATTTTATTATTATTTAGGTTAATTATTTTATTTATTTACATAGGTGAAATGGGTTTCTTAACATAAATTATTATCAAACCTCCAGTGTTTATACCAGTTACCAATCCATAGAGTATTCACAAATTCCGGTGGTTCTTAGTTCCTAGTATTATCCTAGCATTGTTTCGTGCATTAAATTCCTTTTTTTTTTTTTAGCAATTAACCTCTTCAGAAAAAGAATATCAATTAAATAATTATCTTGCCTGTTTAGAAAGTATTTTTATTCTATTTTATTTTTTATTTACATAGCCAACACACACACACGCACAACACGCACACACACACACAACACACACCACACACACACACACACACACACACACACACACACACCTACACACACACACACACACACACACACACACACGAACACAACCTTATCAAGGATATTTATTTATTTTTAGAATTTAAGTTACTGAACGAAATAAAATTTATTACTATTTCTCGATCAACTTAGAAATCTAAAGATCTAATTTTATTTTTTTTATCCAATTTATTAAAAAAAAAAAAAAAAAAAAAAACTCGCACCTCACGTATATTGGGCCATTGGCCTTTTCTTGCTGCCTATAATACGTGTTTTGAATCCAGTTTTTGCGTGCAAATGTGATTGGCAAAATAAATTCCTAACTAAAATTGTTTTCATAGTCGATATCTAACTATATATCTAATTATATATATATATATATATATATATATATATAGTATTTATATATATATATATATATATAATATATATATTTATATATATATATATATTGATATATCTATATATATATATATATATATATATATATATATATATATATATATATATTTCTTTATGGAAATTCTGCTTCCCTTTATAAATTTTATCATATTATTATTATTATTATTATTATTATATTATTATTATTATTATTATTATTATTTTATTATTAATTATTATTATTATTATATTATTATTATCATTAAAGAAAAGTTTATTAATTAGCAAAATAAAATTTTTAAACGTTTAATATTCCATCAATATAAATATTTAAATAATATATAAGTAAATAAATAAATAAATGAATAAATAAATGAATGAATCGATAAATAAATAAACAAAAAAATAAATAAATTTATTAGTTAAAGGAATAAATAATTAAAAAGTTATTTAATTTAAAAATGTATAAATTCTTAAAAACTAAACTAAAAAATCATTTTAATTTGTATATGTTTATTACATTTTCATAAGAATATTTTCATTTAATAATAATAATAATAATAATAATAATAATAATAATAATAATAATAATAATAATAATAATAATAATAATAATAATAATAATAATAATAATATAATAATAATAATAATAATAATAATAATAAAAATAATAATAATTTTTTAAATGTTCATTATAATAATAGTAATAAATATAATACTAGTAAATATAATTGCACTAATTTGGAAAATATAATTAAAATCCTAACAATAATTTTCAAAAAGTAAAAATAAATTTAAATTATATTAAAAAAAAAAGATTAACATTTTTATCCAAAAATTCCAAAAAATTACTGATTTCCCGAGTTTTTATTTAATTACTATGATAGTTACTTCTCAAGAGAGAGAGCTTTCAAAAATTTAATATTTACTTTGAGTCTTTGTGAGATGGGGCAGGGTTAGTGGAAGCAGATGAAATAGATGTTTAAAAATCATTCAACTATTCCCCTCTTTTCTTTAACATTGATATTAATATTTATTGGCTGTCGATTGGTAAGAAGGGAGGTCATTCTCTCAATTTAAAAAATAATTATATTTTTTCTTAACAAATTGTTATATAATAAAATAACTATAATATAAATTAATATCTTAATAAAAAGTACTAGGCTATAAAACCAGTATTAAATTAACAATTGAAAATTATCAAAAATCTTTTGTGTCAGGTCTTTATAAGGATTTTTACTTAGTGTCTTGATTAGCTCATTCTCTTGATTTAATTTAAACCCTTAGGGTCCTCCCGGTCCTTTGCTGCTCCTTACCTGCTCGAATCCCCCCCCCCCGTTCCTGATTGGGCTCAACTCCCCTAGTTTAATCAATTCTGTATAATGCTATCAACTGGGGAAGGGGAAGTATCACTGTATATAAAGTTTTAAAAATTTTATTATAGTTTATTTTTATTATTTTAGATAGAATTGTACCCCGTTAAGCCTAGTTTAGGTGTAGAGTTTTGGTACCAATAGGTTAAAGTTTGAAATTTAAGAAGATTAGTTGACGTTTCAAAGAAATATCAACCTTTTCTTTTCACATAGAAATTTCCCTGTGATTGAAAACCAAAAATGTGGAACCATTGGACCAAAAAAAACAAAAGTTGACATAAAATAATTTTATTTCATTTTTGTAATTGTAGTTAAAATAGAGAGGTCCGGAGCCCCTTTTTTTCATTTTGTAATTGTAGTTAAAATAAAGTGATCCGGACCAATTTTTTTCATTTTGCAATTGCAGTCCGAAGCCATTTTTTATTTTGGTAATTGTAGTTAAAATGAAGGAGTCCGAAGCTCTTTTTTCATATTGTAATTGTAGTTAAAATAAAGGGGTCTGGACCAATTTTTTTTCATTTTGTAATTGTAGTTTAAAAAAGGGTCGCAGCTCTTTGTTTTTGTTTTGTAATTGTAGTTAAAATCAACAATCCCCCTCTTTCCTTTAACATTAATTTTATATTTATTGGCTGTGGATTGGTAAGAAGGGAGGTCATTCTCTCAATTTATAAAATAATTATATTTTTTCTTAACAAATAGTTATATAATAAATAAAATAACTATAATATAAATTAATATCTTAATAAAAAGTACTATATAACCAGAAGTTAAAATAAAGGGTTCGGAGCCCTTTTTTCATTTTGCAATTGTAGTTAAAATAAAAGGATCCGGAGCGCTTTTTCATTTTATAATTGTAGTCAAAATAAAGGAGTCCAGAGTCTTTTCTTCATTTTATAATTGCAGTTAAAATAAAGGCAGAAGAGGAGTTGGAAGCAACAAAATTAACTTACTGACTCTACATTCCTTGAAAAATATGGCAAAAATCTTTTTTAGTTTTTCCTTTACTTGTTTATATAATAGATACGGTGGAATATGATAATGGTTAACATGGAAGAGGAGCACTAACAAAAATTACTTTCTATATCTAAATTCAGTAGTATTTTAGATATATCGAAATTAAAGAAAATAAAAACTGATCATACATAATTAATTTATGCAAAACAAAGCTTCATTTAAATGATTTTATTACTTTGCAGATGTTAATAATTGTGGGTAAACATAAATGTATTTTTTATTGAATATACTTACAAACTTTAGCACTTACTAGGTCGGGTCGACTGTTTAGGTTGAAATGGATAAATGGTGCAGCGTTCATCTGACTGGTGCGATCTCCCTTAAAAGTATCTTAAATAAATAATTAATCAGAGTCATTATGTGCCATAGTGCATAAGCCTCTGCTTTGTTCGTGTTAGAGTAAATCAGATAAACTAATAGTAATAGTAAAAGTAATATTTACTTCTCAGAGTGCCAAATAACCCATCTTGTTATAAAAGGCTAACCATCTTTGTTTTGATTGTTAAACTTGTGATCAATAGAAATTTAGGCCGTTACTTACATTGTGGTTTGGCTTAAACCAACATATTTTTTTGATTAAATCAACTAAGAAACCATTGTTTTTTTTTATTATTATTTTTATTTTTATTTTTATTTATTTTTTTTTTCTAATAAGAAAATGAAAAGATATAGCTAATGTATCCTAATAACATATTTAGATGGTAAATAAATGGTCGGAAAACATTAATAACTGAATTTAAAAATAAAATTTACAACATTAAAATACGATAACAATAATTAAAAACTAATAGGTTTTAATTATTTTTTTAAAATAATTAAAAACTAATAGGTTTTAATAATTATTTTTTGCTTTGAGTTAGGAAATTGCTATTAAGATGTTAAAGTGAATAAACGTTTTAGGTATTAGTTCCAAAATTATATTTGAAAGCGGGGAATTCTTCAAATAGTTTATCTATCTTTCCCAAATTTTTTATAATTACAAATTAATATCACACATTTATATTTTTCATAATTTCAAATTGCTGATTTAAAAAAAAATGTGTTAATAATAATGAAGAATTTTTTTGTATATATATATATATATATATATATATATATATATATATATATATATATATATATATATATATATGTTGCTATATATATATATATATATATATATATATATATATATATATATATACACTCCAGTTCGTAAAGGCAAGAGGCTTACAAAAGTCCATAAGAGTTTTTGAAAAATTGGAACCCAGGGCCAAATTAAAGCCTGACATGCTCCTATACGCAGTGCTTGAAATTGTGCAAATCGAAGGTAATTGGAAAAATAGATAAATGGATTGTGATCCAAACTTTACCAGTGGAGTACATGTAAGATTGAGCATAGCAGTTAAGTCTGGGTTAGAGATTTGATGAATAGATTTAACGAATAAATGGTGGATATCTATATAATAGAAGTCAAAGAGCGACTTGAACGGAAGAAACTAAAGCTTTGTTCCAGGGTTTATCGAAAGCCTTCGATATGTATAGCGCCTCAGAAAAAGATTCACCAAAATATGGAAGAGCAGAGAACCAAGAGTAGGAGAGAAGGGAAAGAAGATCACCATCGAGCGGTCCTTACAGAAGCAATACTGACAATCAGAGATAATAATAGATGATTTAAGATGTTTCTAAATCTTCTTGTTAAGAATAGATTCCAAAACTTTTGGAAGAACAGATATTAAAGCGATAGGATGATAGTTGGGTTGTTAATATAGGGTCCTGCTTCTTCATCACATGCTGAATGAATGCACTCTTCCGACAGGAGGGAAAGGTTGAAGTTGATAGAAAGCGAGGAAACAGTTTACCAGAAGCAGAAGTTTTGAGGACCACCTGTGGGATAATTTCATCACTCTCCGCTTTCTTATTGTTAAGCTCAGAGAGTGAAGAAATAACATTTTAAATAGTTGAAAAAAGGAAGAAAGGAGGAATAGCTCTAGAACCGTCTAGAGTGGAATTAGAGGGAGGGGTTTGAGTAAACAGTTCAGCTTTAGCAGAAATGAGGACAGCAGTATTACCGACAGAAATACAAGAGGAGAGAGAGAAATGAAGAGGCAAAGTTGAAGTTACCATTTTAAAACTGCCAAAATGCCAGAAAGAGTGTGAAGAAGAGGAACCAGAAAGATTGTTGCATTTTCTTCGAGGAAAAGTTTTTAGGGTCTCGAAGAGCTGATTTTTTGTCATTCCGATGAAATGTGTAAAATCACGAGTTTCTGGATTTAAAGACGATGATAATTTCTGATTAAGCCAAAGATTTATCAGTTTTAGTTCAAGGGATAGAGAATGGAATATATATATATATATATATATATATATATATATATATATATATATATATATATATATATATATATATATATATATATATATATATATATATACTACTATATATATATATATATATATACATATATATATATATATATATATATATAATATATATATATATACTTATATATTATAATAGAATGCCTTAAATATTGATTTCAATAAACTGCATATATTTATTTAAAAGTCTTTACCCTTGTAGTTTTCATATATATATATATATATATATATATATATATATATATATATATATATATATATATATATATATATATATATATATATATATATATATATATATATATATATATATATATATATATAAGTATTTAACTACTCTTATATATATATATATATATATATATATATATAATTCAAAATAATCCAAAATATGTTTATAAGAAAAGTGAAAATATGTCTGTTTAAAATTAAATTGTTGTTTTTGAATGCTTAATATAAATATTTTGGCTCTAAAACTTATAAAAACATTAATATAAATGAAATAAATACCATATAATAATAAAAAAGAATTAAAATATTGCTTTTAAAGATAAAAAATCACACTAAATGAACCCAAAAAAAACATGCTTTTTATTGTTTTTAAAGAAAAACCAATTGTTTTTTTTTAAAAAAGCATATTTTTTTTCCACCTTGGATACATGTGTGTAGCAGGAGTTAAAAGGGAACGAATAATAATTATTCTGGCCTTATGAAAACAATTATTTGTTTATCATAATTGGTATTAAAATTTTATTTTCAAATGTTTTTTTTTTTTTTTGAGGGGTGTTTCAAAATTTGTTTCAACTGAATTTATTTAACGTTATAGGTCATCATATGATGTATAACTAAATTATTATGTAGTATGTAAGATCTTATTCATAAATAATTACAGTAATGGTTATATTAGCTTTCTAATTACTCTCAAGAATAACTCATCTTCTCCATCGATGTCTATTATAATACTTGTTTTCCCCCTGAAAAATATGGCACTAATGAAGATGGTGATATAAAAGAGTTTTGTAGTATAACTGTACTTTAGTGCCATCAAATCTTGAAATTCGTGCCAAACATGTGAAAGAAACTACAAGTGGAAGGCACTTATAAAACGTATAAGTTATAATTAATATTAGTGGCAGATATGATGACATTTAGAAATTTAAAAGTTTTTTGCTCATTTATCTCGTCTGACGTAGTGTTGGCCGAGCACAGGATATTTTGCGCACCAAACCGCACCGCACCGCACCAAACCGCACCGCACCTCACCTCACCGCAGCAGAGTAAGCGCACCATGTACCAAAAGTTATTTTTGTCACACCTCACCGCACCGCGCATCTATGTTTCAATATGCACCTCGCTCCTCACCACACCGCACCGCACCTGTATAATTTTAAAATCGCGCAGCAACGGGACAATGAAATTATGTGCAGCACCGCACAGGACCGCACCGCAACCGGTGATTCAGCCAACCCTACTCTGAAGACATGATTAAACGAAGAATTGCTCATTATTATTTGTGTGTGGTGCAGTGGTGCAAAAAATTTCACTCTCACAAGAAAGAAAGAAAATCGCAATTTCGAAAATTTTTAGATCCAAGTCAGAAGCGTTTTCAAAGCCTTTCACTTTATGAGTAAAATTGATGAAAAATTGGTCTGGTGAAAAATTTTGCCAAGGCTATTTTATTTATTAATAGAACAATCCCAGGTGTCCAAATCCTCAGTAGGAAAATTTCCAAGATTGTTAAGAAAT
>JABUQX010023780.1:30000-32500 GCA_015478945.1 Trachelipus rathkii | reverse complement strand
TCATGCAATTTCATTCTAAATTTCCATTCTGTTTCTTGTAATGCAGATTTACTCTCATTTTGAATACAATTCTCTTTTTCTTTTTTCTTTTTTTTTCAAATTTTAAATGCAGATTTATCGCTTTTGGGTATGAAAATGCAAATTTAATCTTTTTTAATTTTTTTTATCTTTTTTATTTTTATTTTATTTATCTTTTGTATTTTATTATTTTTTTTTTATGCAGATTTTTATCAGAATTTTCTTGTTAAAGTTATGTATTCGAATTGTTCATTTAATTCTATAGTAATGCATTCCTTGTTTAAATATTCAAATCACACATCTAGATTTAGTTATATATATTCAAATTCGTATTTTAATTCAAGTTATATCAAATTTATTCTTTATATTTTCAAATTTTTCTTTTAATTCAAGTAATGTATTCAAATATCTCGTTTAATTCCAGTTATATAAAAATTTTTCTTTGAATTCTTTAAATGTTCAAATTTCTCGTTTAATTCATGTTATATATTCAAATTTCTCATTTAATATTTATTCTATAAAAATTTTTTTTGTTGAATTCATGTTATATATTCAAATTTCACATTTAATTCTTTATTATATTAATTATTTTTTTAATTCATGTTATATATTCAAATTTCTCATTTAATTCTTCATTATATTATTTTTTTTCTTTTTCTTTTTTTAATTTGTCATATATTCAAATTTCTTCCTTAATTCTAGTATTATATATTCGGAAAACCCCTTCGCAAATATGAAGTTATGCATTCAAATTTCTTCTTTATTCAAATTATATTTTCTACTATATGGTTCAATTCTTGTCCTGCATTTGAGACCATCGTTTAATTCTAATTTTACCAATATATATTAAAAACAAAAACAAAAACAAAAATCGTATTTAATTCTAGTTCTCCATTCAAATATTCTATCTTATTTAACGTATTTATTAAAATCATTTATTTAATTCTAATTACTCATTCGAATACTTTTAATTCTTTTATTATGATTTAAAATTTGCTTGTTCAATTCAGTTGGCTAGGAATCGACTTTGCATTATTTGCGATTTTGTATTACGTGCGCGCCAAGATATGCAACCAAATATTTAAGTTATTTATTTACCTGTTACATCAACCATGTAATCAAGTTACTTAATTAAGCTATTATTATTATTATTATTATTATTATTATTATTATTATTATTATTATTATTATTATTATTATTATTATTATTATTATTATTATTATTATTATTATTATTATTATTATTATTATTATTATTATTTTTTCTTCTATTAATGAACTTTTTATTGTTCCATTTGTTTATCTGAGCAGATTTTCACTATGACGCTGTTTTCTTATCTTTATTTAGGTTGGATGAATGGTGGGGGTGGGGCCGTGGGGGTGGGGGTGGGGGTGTTTGTGAGGATGGTAGTCAGGCTATAAACAATTTTATTTAAAATTTTAACACGTCAAATTTTTAAAGTTTACTTTATAGTTCTTTTTATTGCTTTATAACAAATATTGATAAATATAATTTAATATGTATAATTTTTTATTTTTTTTATTTTTTGTTTTTTGCAAGTTCTTCCTATTCTTCTGAATAATTCTTTATTTTCAAAAGAAAATTTATTAAGGACTTTTTTAGAAAAAAGAGAAGTTAAAGCCCTTAATATTGTACCAATATTTCGCCTGTATACTTCAGGCATGATCACTGTTAACTAACTATTTATGATGCAGTTTACAAATAATAAATTACAAAATATAAAAAATAGTGAATGAAAATAATAGATTTAATTCGAAGACATATTTAAGATACGTCGATGACACATTTGTCATATTTGAAAGTTCAGATTATGTAAAAAATTTCATAGAACGACTTAAACAACTATCCGTCCTAAACTTCAGTTATGAAGGTGTTAAAAATCCAAAACTGACATTCCTAGATGTCTTACTTTGTTTTAAAAATGTTAGAGTCGAAAGAGAGGTAAATGTTAAAAGTCCAGATAAAGGATTATATACAAATTAAGATTCTAATATACCCGAAAAGTATAAACTATCAATTATTAAAACCCTAATCCACAGAGCTTATAAAATCACTTTAACGTGGGAACGCCGGAGCCGGAGCCGGCGCCGGAGAAAGGACTCTTTAATAAAGAAGCGATAAGAATAACTAAAAACTAAATTAATAATGGTTACCCTCAATTTAAAATAGAAACTTTATTAAAAGAACTATAAATGACATTTTAACTTCATATAAAAATTCACTTGGCATGCAAAGCAAGATAACTTACTTTAAATCATTAAATTTGACAAACTTTTTCAGAAAAGAGCAAACATTTGACATAATTGTCAATGAACATATCAAGTCAGAAAAAGTGTTTACGTTATAAGCTATTACAAAACGAGACGAGTGTCATCATATTTCATTACACGTGATCATTGTTCGGAGGATTACAGAAGTTATGTTGTGTATCATTTTAATTGCAAAGAAGTAGGATGTAAT
>JABUQX010023780.1:0-15000 GCA_015478945.1 Trachelipus rathkii | reverse complement strand
CCAGTAGACCTTGAGCGCCAAATGCCATACGCGGAAAAAAGTGAATGAGATTCCAGATGATCTAAGAAATGAGAGTTGAGAAGGGTTTCAAAGATCTTAGATAGAATACAAGTGAGAGCTATAGGGCGATAGTTAGAAGGACCAGAGCGGCTTCCTTTTTTTCGGAATAGGTTGGACATGTGCGTGCTTCCAACACTGAGGAAAGTGTTAGTATTGAGACATAGAGAATATAGTTGAACGAGGGGGGGGCCAGCACGGAAGCACACTCCCTCAAAACTCGGGGAGGAATGCCATCCGGGCCACCCGCCTTCCTAACGTTCATAGATTTCAGGAGCCCATGCACCCGATCAAATGTAATCATAGGCAAAGGCATAGGACACCTGAGAAGAGAAAGGAGGAGGAGGAGGAATGCCAGAATCGTCCAGGTTGAATTAGAGGAAAACAGGAGGCCGAGATTGGCCTTTTCAGTTGGAGAATTAGCTACAGAACCACATCAGATCGAATAAGAGGAGGAAGACAGATTTACAGAAGTTGTTAGAGATGTTTTTGGCAAGAGGCCAGAAAGATTTGTCAGTAGGAGAACCAAGGAGGTTAGCGCACTTTCGTTTGATGAAAGCCCGCTTTGCTCGTCGAAGAGTATCCCTGCAACGATTTCTAGCTGAATGAAAATTAGCAAGAATGATAGGAGAACGAGAATTTTTCCACTCCCCGATACGCACTGTCTCTAGCCTGAATGGCCAGAGAACGAGCACGATCGAACCATGGATTATGAGGAGAGAAAGATTTAGTCGAAGAAGGAATGAACCTGCTCATCCCGTCGACGATTACAGCTCCCACCTTAGTGGCAGAAGCCGAAGCGTCATCAGAGTCAAAGCAGTCATTCCAATTATAGTTAGCGTACTGTTGCAACTCTGTCATCTTTCGGCCAGATTAAAGTGCCAGAAAAAAACATAGAGTAGGATGGAGCTGTTGGAGAGAAAGTATTAAAATTTAGAGATATAAGGTTGTGGTCAGATTTACCAATAGGAGCAAAGGTGGTGTATTTATAGAGAGAAGGACTAGTGGTGAAACATAGGTCAAGTGTGTTCAAGAATTGGTTGGGACGATCCGGAATGTGTGTGGGTTCTTTAATTAGTTGCTCAAGATCGTTGAGAATGCTAAATGATTCGGCCTCCTCCCCACCTAAATCAGTATGAGAGGACCCCAGCCATTCAGTGTTGTGTACATTGAAATCCCCTAAATAGAGGACCTCAGTATTTGGATGAAAAGATATAACAGTCTCGTGAGAAGTAGTAAGATATTCAAAGAAAGAGTGAAAATCTGTTCTGTTAGGAGAACAGTAGCAGAAGCACAAGATTATTGTAGTAGAAGGAAGAAAGATTTTAAGCCACAGAACATCGAAGTTAGGAGATTCGAGATTCTCGAGACGTGTTATAGGAATGTTTATATTTACATAGGCACATACTCCACCCTTCAGACGGAAATTATGAAATAAGTTATAGTTGGATATATTAAACGAGTTAGAGGATGAATTCTTAGCCATCTGTGTCTCAGACAAGAAGCAAAAGGTTAGGGTTAGAATTAGAGAGGTGGTATTCCACGGATGCAGAGTTAGAGAGTAAGCCGCGGATGTTGGTAAAGTCGATAGAAAGCCCGCGCCTGTGCAAATCTGCCATCACACACGCACACACAACCACAACAACAAAAACAACAGACAAAAACAGACAGACAAAAATATATATATATATATATATATATATATATATATATATATATATATATATATATATATATATATATATATATATATATATATATATATATATATATCAGGACATTTATAACTGCTATATATATATATATATATATATACTATAACTTACCTACTTGCTAATGTGTGTGTGTGTGTGTGCACTGTACTTTTCGCGATGAATTGTAGGATCATCCCTTAGCACAATTTTTTTTTTTGATTGATAAAACAACACTAATAATGCTGCATTATACTTTTTGCCAACAATTATTATTATTATTATTATTATTATTATTATTATTATTATTATTATTATTATTATTATTATTATTATTATTATTATTATTATTATTATTATTGTAAGAGGAGGACAAAGTTATCGTGACATTACCAACAAAGGCAATAATAATAATAATAATAATAATAATAATATAATAATAATAATAATAATAATAATAATAATAATAATAATAATAATAATAATGGCGGAACATGCATTATTTCAATTGACCTATAAGGCACCAGTGTGGTTTCTCTCGAATCCTCCTAATATAGGATGTTGTTCATTTCTTTTTCTTTTCGTAAATTAGCGACCAGGGGGGGATTAGGGGAGATGTTATGACCCTTTGAAAAGGCGCCTCACGCGATACAGGAGGGGGTGGGGGTGGGTTGACGGAAGGGAAGGTAGATAAGAATGGACAGATGGACGGGCACGGATTAAAACAGGTTCTAAGATGAATTCGATTTTTATGAAATATTTGTATTGATATGCGTAGACGGATATTTTGATAGATTGCTAATTTTCACTAAAGTTTCAAAACAAGAATTGACAGAAAATATATATAATACAGAAAAGTAGGTGGTAGACGGATGAGTATATGGAAGTCGAACAACAGACAAATATGGAAACAGAAATAGAACTAAAACATTCCTATAGAACATAGAAAGAAGAAGGGAACAAAAGTAGAAAAAAAAATGTTGAGATGAAAAAAATTGACAGTGAAACAAACGGGCATGCTGAGGGCATTTAAAGACCCAACATCAGACAAATAGGAATACAGAAATAAACGGAATAAAATATGTATCCCTGTCAAAATATATATATATATATATATATATATATATATATATATATATATATATATATATATATATATATATATATATATAACAACATATATATATATATATATATATATATATATATATATATATATATATACCATATATATCTATATAAATATATATATATATATATATATATATATATATATACTATATCATATATATATCCAGTTAATAGACAGAAACTGAAGAAGACGCAACTCTGTTAAAAAAGAATATTGGACAAAAACTGTAAGAAACGTAACCGTTTAAAAAAAAAAAAAAAAAAAATAATAAGCAGACAGAAACTGAGGTACGTAACAAAAAAGCAAAAAAAGACAGAAACTAAGAGAGAGAGAGAGAGAGAGAGAGAGAGAGAGAGAGAGAGAGAGACCTAACTCTGTTTTTTAAAAAAATAACTGTAAAACAACTCTGTTTCCGACGTGATATATTGTGCAGCCAGGTTAACAAGACAGAAATTTTTTATCTCTTCTTCTTTTTTTTCCTCCAAGCTTGTTCGAGCTTATTAGAAAATTTAAAATAAAAAAATATATATATACTTATGTATAATGTGAAAAAAAAGCATAAATATAAAAATGTTAATCCTCAAACATGTTTTATGATTTTTATTATTATTATTATTATTATTATTATTATTATTATTATTATTATTATTATTATTATTATTATTATTATTATTATTATTATTATTATTATTATTATTATTGTTATTATTATTATTATTATTATTATTGTGAGTGTGTGTGTGTGTGTGTGTGTGTGTTTGTGTGTATTGTTATTATTATTATTATTATTTTATTTTATTTTATTTTATTTTATTTTATTTTATTTTATTTTATTTTATTTTATTTTATTTTATTTTATTTTATTTTATTTTATTTTATTTTATTTTATTATTATTATTATTATTATTATTATTATTATTATTATTATTATTATTATTATTATTATTATTATTATTATTATTATTATTATTATTATTATTATTATTTGTTCGTATACTTAAATTCTGTACTATATTATAAATCGGATTATGCCGTTTTTGACTGTTTATATTGTAATCAATATATATATATATATATATATATATATATATATATATATATATATATATATATATATATATATATATATATATATATATATATATATATATATATATATATATATATATATATATATATATATATATATATATATATATATATATATATATATATATATATATATATGCTCTTTATATATAATATATATATATATACTGCTATATATATATATATATATATATATATATATCACTGGTTTATGATGGTATTCTGCCCTTATGGACTATGAAGAGTCTTGTGTTGTGTCCTTTATTTATCGAAAGCCTTTGACCGGGTATGACACACGTCACTACTTTCTAAGCTCCATTCCTTCGGATTTCCTCCTCTTTGCTTACTCATGTCTAGTTTTCTCTCAGATCGCTCCATGTCGGCCCTTGTTGACGGAGCTACCTCTTCGTTCTTTCCTGTTAATTGTGGTGTTCCTCAAGGTTCTGTTTTATCTCCAACTTTATTCTTACTTTTCATTGACCTTCTCAGCTGCTAATCTAACTCTATTCATTTTTATGCCGATGATTCAACTCTCTCCATTCTTCTACTCATTTCAAATCTGCTCCCTCTTTTGGATCTAGAGTTTCTTAAGTTCAACTTTCCGATTCTATTCTTGCCCATCTGGATGGTATTTCCCGGTGGGGTAGCCTCAGCCTTGTGAAATTCAACTCTTTTAAAAACGGATTCATATTTCCCTCTCAAAAACACCTACCAACTTTCATATTTCCTTCGACGGCTCTCCCATCCCCCTGTTTACCTGTGAAAAACATAAACATTCCTGATATAAGCATAGTCAATAAACTATCTTGGAAACTTCATATCACAATGGCTGCTAAGGTGACCTCAAAAAAGCTGATAATTCTGTTCAGGTTTCGGGAACTTTTTCTTCCGAGCAGTTACTCCAATTATATATGTGTCTTATCCGCCGTTGTATGGAGTTTATTGTTTTCACATTTGGGGTGTGGGGGACCGTTCCACCCTTCCTTTGGCTAAAAGACCTATTAACTGTATCCTACTTTTAAACTCCATTGACCCTCTATCTCTGAGACGTGACGTTGGTGAGCTATCTCTTTACTATATGGAGTTGACTTTTCGTATTCCACAATTGAGTCGACCTCGTGGCACAAGGGCTGCCCTGCTTTATCATGAATTCTGTCTGAATATTGGGAACCCCAGGGTTGTTCGTTGTAGTGTCTCCTCCTTTTCAGCCACCTCTCTTCTGTGGAGCTCCCTACCTACCTTCATCTGTTTTTCCTTCTGTATTTAATCTCCCTCGCTTTAATGCTTCCGTCTGCGCTCTCCTAAGAGATTTATGTTAAGCGTGGGATTGGGTGGGTTTTCCCATTATTTTTTTTTTTTAAATTTTATAATTCTGCCTCTCCTTGAAAATGGCTTTGCCCATGAGTGGTGGTTACCTGTAATATATATATATATATATATATATATATATATATATATATATATATATATATATATATATATATATATTTATATATATATATATATATATATATATATATATATATATATATATATATATATATATATATATATATATATATATATATATGCTAATTTGCCTATATATATATATATATATATATATATATTTATTAAATATATATATATATTTAATATGAAAACATGTTTTGGGGCTCCTCGAAAATATTTTGTTCAAAATCGACATAGAAGAGGTGTCTTATAGGTTATCCAAATGTGCGTCGAGTTGCAAGATTCAGAGTGGAGTCGGAGTAAAAATAAAAATCTTTACTATAAAATGTTTTTAATATTTGTAACTGCAAAAGGAAAATATTGAGGTCCCCGAATTCGAATAATTTTAAAATGATGGAGTTGGGGCTGGAGCCGGAGCCGGAGCCGGAGCCGGAGCCGGAAAAATCATTCACCGGATATGCAGCCCTATTCATTTGAATTAAAATTTTCACATATAAAAGGTTGCTGGAAATTTAGGGAGGGACTTGTGGCCTCCAGAACCTTATATATATATATATATATATATATATATATATATATATATATATATATATATATATATATATTTGTGTGTTTTATATATATATATATATATATATATATATATATATATATATATATATATATATATATATATATATATATATATATATATATATATATATATATATATATATATATATATATATATATATATAGGGAGGTGAGTGCGTGTGTGTATTACCGTGTCATTTTTCACCGTATATTCTGGTGGCAATGTTGGTCTTCGAGTTGGCCACCTACACCATTGGTCTCCCGGTGACTTTGTTGCAGTGACCAAGTCTCCTAATGCATATGGAGTATATCGGTTAAGACGCCAGTTTATTACTCCAGTGACAATGGTTCGATCCCCAGTAAGGATGATGCCCGGTTACTTAGCAGCAAATAAGTACCAAGGAAAGAGACTCTAAGGAAAAATGATGATGTCATTGGAAAGAAATGGACCTCATTGGTACCTCTGACAGAGAGTCTAGTAGTCTAGAACAACGCGTTTTAACATGTGCACTCCCAAAATGTCTTCTTGGAGAAGTAAAAGTACACACATTGTCGGTACACTAGAAGACCGAAACAACTCAAAAATTGCCATTTAAGAGTTTTTTTTTTACAAAGTAGTGATGGGACGATTAATCGTCATCGTCATCGTCATCGGCAAAATCGGCATATTTTTTTTTAAATCGTATCGTCATTCGTCATCGGCAAATTTCGCCGATTATTTTGCCGATTAATTGTACAAATATTAAGAATTTATGAGATAATGTTAAACTCAATATAATAATTACATAAATAATATGAATCAGATAAGTGGGCTATGAATAAGATAGATAATAGGAAAAAAGAGAGGAGTAATAATATAAATAAAATGAATAATAATAATAATAAGTGTTTATATATATATAGGTATATATATATATATATATATATATGTAGTAGTATATATGGAATATATATATATAACTAGTATATATATATAATTATATGTAATATATATATATATACTATACTGTATATATATATATATAGTATATGATAATTATATGCTATAAATTATATTATTATAGTATATATATATATATAATATATATAATATATATATATATTATATATATATATATATATAATAGTTATATATATATATATTAATATATATACCGAATTTTGCTTAAGGTATGTATGACATTCAAGTGCCTAATGGTTCGCCTTTATGTTATCCGTTCATATCCACACTCATCCTCCAGACAACCATATCATACTACACATACTTATCTAGACCAGCATCTTACAGACAATCCCTATCCCCTTATATCCATACGTGTAGGGAGAAAAAATTCCCTAGCAATCGTATTGTCCCTGCTTGTCGTGGAAAGGCGATAAGGGACGGTGGTAGTTAAGTTGGCTTGCCCACTACCACTTTATCTTTTGCCAGGAAATGCTAAATGCAATGCCTTCGGAGTAAGGTCGTGATCGCAGTAAGCGCCCTTCTCTCCTTCGGCGAAAATGTATGAATCGTATCTGGTAATATGAAATGATCAGGGAAATAGAATGTGAGGAGATGAGGAGAGAAGGTGATGGATGTAATTTAAAAAAGGGCAAATTTGATTTGCTCGCTGTTGACTGAACAAAGATGAAAAGGAAACGGTGAAAAGAGTGGTGTGGTGTGAAATGTTTTGTTTGCTGTGGAAAGGAATGAGAGGGGTTATAGAAGGATTATGCAATTCTTGGATGAGTGAGTTGCGGTAGAGAGCTAATGGTAGAATTTTGGTGTGTGTGAAGTACTCATGAATCTAGAAGGTTAAATTTAAGTTGAAAAGGTCAAAAATTTGTGTGGTTTGCGACATATGAATCCTCTGAGGGTAATGTTTGAAAAGAGTAAGATGTTCCCGGGAAATAAATCTGAAGTGATTTTTTTTGGATGGGGGGAATGAGGACAGATCTCAGTTCATTTGCCACTACCTAATAGCGCCAAGATAGATCAGGATTTTTTTTGTAAACAGTTTGTCACCGACACTCACAGGGCCAGAGCCCTATTCAGGAGGGGGTGTAGTACTCGTGCCTCAAGTTCACCCTCTAGCGCAAATTACGCATCTGAGCACAGACGCAGGCTTTAAGTGAGGAGATTAAATTCAATAGGAAATACAGGAAGATGGAAGAGAATTCCACAAACAGAGGGTGGGAAAGAAGGAGCACCACAGCAAACAAGCCTGGAGTTACCAATGTCAACCCAATACTCGTGGTGCGCAGATACAGCACATATTGTGCTACGAAGGCGTCGTAAAAGGTGGTGGTACGCCGAGTGATAATGTTCCTCGAGCACGTTGCCGCTGCGTACCTACTAGGATAGAGATAGCCCAACAGATGGCCTCACAAAGATTAGAGGGTCAAGTGACTGGAAAGTACAGAACAGTTTTATAAGCCTTTTTTGCCGTTGACTCGACCCTGCCCAAAAGTCGGGTGAAAACCATGAAGCCCCCCCCCGCCCAGATATGAAGCAGTACTCCATAACATGGGCTGCTGAGACTTTGTTATAGGCGGAGCAACTGAGAAAGAGGAGGAAAAGTCTCCAACAGTCTAAACAGACTTCCGTTCTTTGAGGCGCCCAGCAACCATTGGTGATGATGAGGTTTCAAAGACTTTTTTTTTGTTCATGTTAAAGCCAAGGTATGATTTTTATATTGTCAACAAGGAGAGAACGACAGAACCGTCGAAAGAGACAGGAAATTGGAAGGTATTTTTTAGAAGGAGATTTGTTATAAAAGTTGGAATTTTTAAAAGATTGAATATTCACAAAGTTAATTTCTAGTCCATCAGCGAGAATAAAGATCGGAAAGATTAAGGACCGAGAGCATTCGTAGAAGTAAAGTGGGAGTTAGAATTGATACTCGGTTAAAGAAATGAAGGGTCGAATCATGCGGAATAGGTCCGAGTGGATAGAGTTAGAGGTGGAGGTGAGAAGATCAATAATGAAAAGTAGGAATAAAGTTAGGAGATAAGACAGAACCCTGAGAACACCACTATTGACAGAAAAAAGAAGAAGTCGCCCCATCAACAACAGCCGATATGAGCGATTTGAAAGAAAGCTAGATATAAAGTAAGCAAAGAGAGGAGGAAACCAGAGGGGAACTTGGAGAGCAGTGACGCGTGCCATACTCGTGTCAAATGCTGTTGGATATGTCAACGCGCCACCAACCCAAGCTCGCCCGTAGTTCCTAATGAGCGAAAAACCTAAATCGGGTTAGATAGGAATGATATATCGGCCAGTAGACTTCGTGCAACGAGAGCTGTACTGGCGATCGGAGTGAGTTCCAGATGATCTAAGAAGTTGAGAAGGGAAGGGTTTCAAAAGATCTTAGATAGAATACAAGTGAGAGCTAACTATAGGGCGATAGTAAGGATCAGAGCGCCTTCCTTTTTTTCGGAATAGGTTTGGACATGTGCGTGCTTCCGAAAACTACGAACCCTTTCAGTTGGAAGAATTAGTCCTAAAAAAGAACATTTCGATAAAGAGGAAGGAAGGCGATTTTACAGAAGTTGCTAGAGAATGAAAGATTGTGTTAGTGAGGAGAACCAATGGAGGTTTGTTAGCGGCACTTTCCTTTTGATGAAAGCTAGCTTTGCTCGTCGAAGAGTAGTATCACTACAACGATTTCTAGCTGAATGAAATTTAGGCGAGAGTGATAGGAGGAACGAGGATTTTCACCCACACGTTGCCCGATGAGGCACTGTCTACCCCCTTACTTGCCAGTTGCTACTCAGATACGAACCATCGATGATGTGAAAACTCATATTTAGTTTTTAGAGGAATGAATGAGGAAAGTAAAATTTATCTAGTTGAAAAGGGAATGAACCTGCTCATCCCATTAACGATTACAGCTCCCTCCTTATCTTTTTAAATCTTCATACATCTATCATTTTTCCTTACTGAGGAAGTCAATTTGGTATCATATGCAAACTTGGAAACCCTACATTTAAGTCCTTGTCTAAATCATTTACACACATATATGAGGAACAAGCCACTTGACCTAAGAAATCGTTAGCGGACCACAAAACATGTCTCCTCATTTCCATTAAATAAATATTTTCATTTCATTGATTAAACTATTATTATTATTTTAATTATTATTATTATTATTATTTATTATATTATTATTATTACGAATACAAATAATTAATACAAAAACTATTAATTATTATTATTATTATTATTATTATTATTATTATTATTATTATTATTATTATTATTATTATTATTATTAATATTATTATTATTATTATTATTATTATAAATTATTATTATTATTATTATTATTATTATTATTATTATTATTATTTATTAATTGGAAGACTTCAAAGGAATCAAAAAAATTTTGATCGCTAAAATTATTTCGGGAGGTTGAACCCCTGACCCTCCTGTCCTGCGGCCTTATAATATATATATATATATATAATATATATATAATATATTATATATTATAATATATATATATATATATTAATATATATATATATATAATAATATAATATATATATAATATATATATAGTATATATATATATATAATTCATATATATATATATATATATATTATTATATAGAGAGAGAGAGAGAGAGAGAGAGAGAGAAAGAATTTTTAAAAGTTTTTTTCAATTATCGTCATCGTCATCGTCATCGTCATCGTCATCGTCATCGGCAAAATTTGCTCTAATCGTCATCGTCATCGTCATCGGCAAAAATTTCATAATCGTCCCATCACTATTACAAAGTAGCTAAAGGTGTATATTTTTATGAGACAGAACAGTAGAATGTTAACACCAAAAGTGGCCGATAGTATGTGATTGCGTCGTTCTTCCATTATCACAACATCGTAAGCTTCTGATCACGAAGAGTGTTATTGGTTGGTGGGTAATAATTATACAATGTTAATTTCTACAAATACTGATAAAATGTGAAAAATAGAGAGAAGAAGGAAATTTGAAGGAAACAAAAATTTTTGAAAATTCTTGGAAAATCAACTTTTTTTTTTGAATTGTGTCATTCTTCTTGTGCTCCAACTGCATATATATATATATATATTATATATATATAATAATATATATTATATGCATAATATATAATATATATCATATATATTCTTCATATGTAGCATATACTATAGTTATATTATATATTATATAGTAGTATATAATTATAATATATATATATATATTGGGATGATGATAAGGGTTGAGAGAACTACAAAACTATCAGAGTAATAAAAGGATGATAATTAGTGTTAAAGTCAAGGGCCGATATTTCTTGATACACGGGTTTTAATATATATATATATATATGTAATATATATATATATATATAGTATATATACTATATATAATATATATATATATTATAAATATATATATAGTATATATA
The DNA here is from genome assembly GCA_015478945.1 of Trachelipus rathkii. Taxonomy (NCBI): domain Eukaryota; kingdom Metazoa; phylum Arthropoda; class Malacostraca; order Isopoda; family Trachelipodidae; genus Trachelipus; species Trachelipus rathkii. The sequence continues at coordinate 3,597 of JABUQX010023780.1, read as the reverse complement.
TAATTTTATAAAGTCAAAATTAGTTGAGAAAATAATAATCGATGATTCGTTAAACCTTACCTGTAGTAATATATATATAATATTATATATACTATATATATATTATATATAATACTATATAATATAGTATGAAAAATAATATTACTATACTTATTAATATATATATTTATAGGTATATGTATATAAGTATATATAATATATTATATATTATAATATATAAATATATAAATATATATATATATATATATATATATATATATATTATATATTAGTATTAATATATCATATATATATAATAATATATATTAGGTATATATTATACTATATATATATATATATACACATAACATATATATATATATTATATTTATATATAATATAATATTATAATATATATATATATATATATATATATAATATATATATATATATATATATATACTATATATATAATAATATATTATATATATATATATATATATATATATATATATATATATATCGTTTTCACATCTTATAAAACTGAAAACCACAAATTTTGGATATTCAAAATATAATCAAGGAAAAAATATATCAATTACAACGCCATCCGCCCTTCTCTTGTTTCTCAATAGGCTAATCTTCAAACTTCTCAAAGAATAAACAGACAAGAGAAAATTTTAAACGACAAACAGACAGATAAAGAAAGACGAATGGTTGTTAAATCTACTTACATAAATACTTTCATCCATAATCAATTCTATATAGGGTTCGGATAGCTCTCTAAAAAAGAAAGGTTTACATAAACAAAATTCATACATACTGAAGTAGACAAGCACATACGGTGAAAGAGGGATTAAGAAAGGACTATAAGGAAAAAAATATGATAGGGTGAAACCTTAAAAAATATTAATGAAATATCTTGAGAAGAAACCGTCTCTCTCTTTCTCTCTCTCGACGAGAAAGGGGTGATAAGAATCAAATGAAACTTATCCTTTAAAAGGGAAACAGTTATCGATTGTGCACGAAGGTTTATTAGCATTTTCCTTGGATATACAGAGTGTCTGTAAGGTCTTTTTAGCCATTTGTATTCAGTACGTACTTTAAATCTAACAAGATATTTATACACCCTGTATATTTTACAAAGACGAAAAGCTTTGTTATACATATACGAGCATGTGTAAGGATGAGTTTTATGTATGATTTATGCATCAGTTTTGCCATACATTGCGGAAGAGAAAGGCAAACACTAGGATAATTTAATATTGCCATATGTCTATTAATAAATACATAAATTAGCGATTTTTGAAACATATTTGCCATTTTGCTCATTATTCAATTTGGTAATTCCATTCTTGTTGTATTAAGGCACGTCACGTCTCACTGAGGCAATCCCTTCTTAATTCAGGCAACCCACGCAAATTATTTTAAAGTCGGCAATCAACATGCAAATGCAAATATTCATAGTTCCAATATCTGTTGCATAAAATGGTTCTTTATGATTTTGTTGCTAACATTTAACATCCGACTCGGCTGACGTAGCTCTACAAGGCTTGATTTAGGTCCTAACATGGCTACCTAGGTGCAACAGACTACATTATTTCATCCATTATTGACAGATTCGAGACGATTAATATGAAGAGTGCCATTTCATTTGAAATAACAATCTACCAGATTGAATTTTTTATGTCAAAATTTCAATTAAATAAATGTTAATTCATATTGGACGCAGAACTGACGGGGCGTAAAGCACCTGAATTCGGGTAAGGGTATCTAACCGAAATGGCGATTTTTTTTTTTATCTCCTAGAAGTCCATTCGAAGTTTCGTCGTTGTCACTGAACAAATAAACAAAACATCCATGAATATCTAAAACTACAAGACTTCACTTCGCATCCTCTATTTAAAAATAAATAAAAATAAAAAATTTCCAAATGCTAGTCCCGTTTAGGTTTTACTTCCCAGAGAAAAGAGTTTTTTTGACCCTGTAAAACGGGACTAAGCATTACTAGCATCTTCATCTGTCCTTTAAAATTCTTTCTTTTACAATTCTCTAAAAGATCACATTTCTCGACGCATTGGTTTAAAATGGTGTCAAATGCTTCTTAAAGTTCTTAATACAAATAAGTTTTGCGGAGCTCATGTTTTCTTTTATAGAGTAAACAATGGAAATGTTGAAATTTAAGTTTATATTAAGTTGAACAAATTTGAGCTTTGTCGCTCCGTGGCAATTTTCACCACTTTATGGATAAAGCTATAACCAGGGGATACCATTATTAGTAAATTCAGATTGAAATGTCCTTTTGCAATGTCGTGAGTAAATCGCCCTCTACTACGAAACCAATCTCTTTTCAAGTGATTTGATTTGTCATGCGAAGAAAATAAACATAAGAAACATCGCATGACATGCAAAACTACCTTCAGCAAATGCCTCATTTCAAGTTTTTAAACCATTTTCTAAAACTTTTAAACCTTCATGTGATAAAGTAGGAGATTCACATCCAATTTATTTAAATTCTAGACAAATATCTGCAATTAAAAAATATATTTAGTAATAAAATAATTAATTCAATTTTTAATTTAACTATTTTAAAATTTTAATCATTTTTAAATCATGCATTAAAAAATTTAAATCGACTTTTACTGATAAAATTATATCGCCCCCCCCCAATTGATGATCTCTCCTGTGAATACATAATCATTAACACCCTCTTTAATTGCTTTCATTTGCTTAACAAACAATCTTTATTTCGCAAATACCTCACATTTGATAAATACCAGCCTAAAACAGATGAGGCAAGACAATCTTCAGACCGATAAATCCCATAATATAATCTTACTTATCAGGATAATGCTTACAATTATTCATCCATATAGGTCACAATCTCAGGAATCAAGATGTACACTATTTAACTAAAATTCGCTAAAAGTTTTATCTGTATTTTGTTTTTCTCAAGCAATCACATATCACTCATCCCTGATTAGAACTGAAAGGACAACTTACTCGTAAGATATATCTAAGGATTTTCATTCTTAGTATATACTTGAAGCTGTAATGAGGTTCCTTATTTGGGAGTATAATAAACTTTAGATAAGAAACTCATCTTATTGAAAACCTTCCATATATATTATATATATATATATATATATATATATATATATATATATTATATATAATATATATATATATATATATATATATTATATATATATATATATAATATATATATATATATATATATATTATATATATATACTACTATATATATATATATATATATATATATATAATAATATATATAATAGTATATATATATATATATATAAATATATATACTATATATATATATATAAATTATATATATATATATATATATAATATATATATATATATATATATATAATATATAATATATATTAAATATATATATATATATATGTTGGTCAGATGTGTGTTCTAGTTATTGCTGTAATTTGTTGTGACCTATTCTATATATGATATTAATATATATGAAATATTATATATATATATAATATATATATATATATATATATATTATTATATATATATATATATATATATATATATATATATATATATATATATATTATATAATGT
>JABUQX010023779.1:15000-20000 GCA_015478945.1 Trachelipus rathkii | reverse complement strand
ATAATAAATATATATATATATATATATATATATATATATATATATATATATATATATATATATATATATATATATATATATATATATATATATATATATATATATATATATATATATATATATATATATATATAAAAAAACGTCTGGATTAGCCGTCATATGTATCTTAAAAACTATTAATACTACAGTAAAACGGAATACATTGCTGGAATGCTGGTCCAAAGTTTGCATTGAAATGTAAAAAAAAAAAAAAAAAAATTATATCTCAAAAACTACAATAGCCAGCGAAAAGGAATACATTTTTGGAATCCTGGTAAAATTTCACATAAGAAAATGTAAAAATAAAAAAAAAAATTATTGTTAATAATTATAGTAATATGATTAGAAGGCCTATTTAGAGACCTTTTATTGGTTTCTCGTTAAAATAAATAGACTTTCTATTAAATTTTGCTTTATACGGCACAATAGGGGGCTCGAGCCGACGGGGAACATAGGGGGGACGTTTTCCATACCCCGTAGGAGGGCGAGGAACCCCCGCGACACCCAAATACCAAAGAGCGGGGGTTCCGGAGACCCTCCCCGGAGGGGGGGAATTAGTCCTACCCCGTAGTTCCCCGGAAGGCCGAGAGACCCCGACTCCTGCCATCGGTGCGGTATACCCTTGGGGTATTCTTTAGTAAAAAAAAAAACAAAATTTAATAGAAAGTCTATTTATTTTAACGAGAAACCAATAAAAGGTCTCTAAATAGGCCTTCTAATCATATTACTATAATTATTAACAATAATTTTTTTTATTTTTTTTTACATTTTCCTATGTAAAATTTTACCAGGATTCCAAAAATGTATTCCTTTTCGCTGTAGCTATTGTAGTTTTTGAGATATATTTTTTTTATTTTATTTTATTTTTTTTTTTTTTTTTTTACATTTCCAATGCAAACTTTGGACCAGCATTCCAGCAATGTATTCCGTTTTACTGTAGCATTAATAGTTTTTAAGATACATATGACGGATAATCGGAATGCTGGCCATATATATATATATAGGTCCTATTCTGTTTTACGACTCCGTCAGTTTTAATTTTTTTTTTTTTTTTTTAAATATATTGCTACTATATGATACCAACAATGAATTTCAGTGGTAACGGACATGATTCAAAAGTTCGAAGTATTTTTAAATAATTTTTAAAAATCACATTTTTGTTAAATATTTTTTTAAAAATGAAATATCTCGAAAAGTACGACACTTACAGAAAAACCAATTACATATTTGGAATCAGCGTATAAAGCTTATTACACAAATGTAAAAAAAAAAAAAAAAAAAAAAAAAAAATCAAAAAAGAAATATCTAGAAACTTAAAAAAAAACCAATTACATATTTGGAATCAGCGTATAAAGCTTATTACAAAAATGTAAAAAAATTAATAAAAATATAAAAAATTAGGGGGCTCGAGCCGACGGGGGACAGAGGGGGGACGTTTTCCATACCCCGTAGGGGAGGGGCGGAGGAACCCCCGCGACACCCAAATACCAAAGAGCGGGGGTTCCGGAGACCCCTCCCCGGAGGGGGGGAAATAGTCCTACCCTGTAGTTCCCCCGGAAGGCCGAGAGACCCCGACTCCTGCCATCTTTGCGGTTTACCCTTGGGTATTCCTTTAGTTAAAAAAAAAAAAAAAAATTTAAAACTGACGGAGTCGTAAAACGTAACTGGTCCTATATATTTTTGAATCATGTTCGTTACCACTGAAATTGATTGTTAGGATCATATACTAGAAATATATTAAAAAAAAATAAAAAAAAATTCAAAACTGACGGAGTCGTAAAACAGATAAGGTCCTATATATATATATATATATATATATATATATATATATATATATATATATATATATATATATATATATATATATATATATATATATATATATATATATATATATATATATATATATATATATATATATATATATATATATATATATATATATATAGTTGAATAAATTTGATGAAACTATGAAGGGTTTAAAATAGCAAAAAAATATTGAAAGACGTAGAATCTGAAGCGATTGAAACAAAATTTAAAACTAGAATTGCAAAGACAGAGAAATATTTTAACGAAGCGAAGTTAGAGTTCAAAGATGACTTAGTAGCCATTAAAGTAGAAAATATTATTGTTTTTTCAAATTCTAAACAAATAGAACAGTAAAAAAGATATAAAACAGTAGATAACAAAATTGACTTAGAAATGGAAGATTTGAAAGAAGTAAAAGGAACGTTGCTTGAACGGGCTGGTGATTTTTTTGAAATTTAAACGGGTTGGTTAGGTTTGACAAACCCCAAGGATAAAAATACATTTAAAGCCATTTAATCCAATTTTTTTAACATTTATGTCACAACTTTACTTCCTTCTAACTTTTATGTATGTGAATGAAAAATATAATAATTAAAAGGTAAAGGTAATAAAAAGGGAAAATTTGAAAAGGTAGCAATGTTTTACTTTCCTTAAAAAAAAAAAAAATACAATCTTTATATCTTAAAAAACGATTCTTTATTATAAAACAAAGGTGTTTATTCATACTCTTGAAGGTTATTAGAAATTAAATAATTTTATGTATATAAAAATAAATAAAAAAAGTGACAACAGTAATGGGTTGTTCGGGTTTTTCAAATGGCAATATGCCTATAGGCGTAAAACTAAGCAGAGCACAAGTTAGCATATCCTCCCCTCATAAACGCTCAGCAAACACTAAAAGAAAATCGATGTTGTATCGATTTAAAGCTTACCAATCGGAAATAAGTAATGAATATCGATATTTCACAATTTATTGGGGTCTCACACCCCACCATCCAGTTCTAGGGTTAAAATTAAAGGAAAGTAAACAAAACTTTATCTTTACAGAAAGTGTAAAAGTAAATAAATAAACTTTGAATTATTCTACAAATATAAATAATACACTTTCTCTAAATAGATTTTTGAAAGCAAATAAAGATGATACGAATTCTCTTAAAGTCAAAGTAAAGAAATACAGTATAAGGAGAATTTGTATGAAAATGTGAGTTTTAAAAGTAATTCAGGAATGTTTCGCACAAATCTTCTTTGGAAAGTCTGAGATAAAGGAAAGTACATTACCCCCTTCTATTGTCAAAGTTAAAGTTAATTTATCCAAAGAAAGTGAAAAGTATGTTGCAAGAAAACTTCGAAATATGATCTGAGGAGGTCAGAAAGAATACAAAGAAATAAAAGAAAAACAGATTAAACAGACAAAAGTAAAAGAGAATTATGGTTTAGAAACTTCTTAGAAATTCTCAAAAATAAACCAGAGCATGCCAATGCAAAGAGAAAGCGAAATTTCTTTTACAAAGACATGAATGAGCTTTACAAACATTCTTCTTATCTTCAAAATGTGAGAAAGGATAAAATAGCCTTTTATATCCTTATATCACAGGTTTTTTTTTTTTGTAATTGTAAATGAATTTTGAGAATCTCAAATTTAGTTTTTTTTTTTTTAAGTTGTTTAGGATTTTTCCTTAATTTTTTTTGTTGTTGAAAAAATCGACTGATAAATTTTTCCAAAAGGAGGAAGAGTATTAAAAATGCATGCTTTTAAAGTTATAAAATAAACATTTCTCTCAGTCTTGTAAAAGGCTTTAGTAAGTAGAAAAATTATTGGAACTGTTAAAGCCAGAGGGTACCGGACAGTTCAAAATTTTGTCACTTTGCAAAGATGGCTCTGAAGGATAACAACGGTTTTGTGCAATGCAAATGCAAATAAAAATAAAGAGTTTCTTACAAAAAAAAGTGCAATTAAAGAAGGATAAAGATGGAAAGTCAAACTGAAAGGAAACAAATAAAAAGCAAAATAAAATGGTGATGTATTCAACTATCAAAGTCTTCATGAAATAAATATGGAGATTATCATCGTTTTTTTCAGTATCAGAACCTTTCGACCTGACCTACTTTTTGAACCTATATAAAAGAATAAGCAATTATTTTAAGTCTTTCCAAACTATATATATATTATATATACTATTATATATATATATATTAAATATACAATATATTAATATAATAAATATAATATATAAATGTTTATATATATATATATATATAATATATAGATATATATATATATATATATCAGTGGCGAAGCGTCCAGTCATATTGATGCGGAGATGACTGACCAGATGAGATAAAAAATAAATCAATCCTTATTATTATTTCCATTATTATTTTCATTTTCATTATTATATATTATATATATATATACAATTTATATAATTTATAAATTATATAATGTATATATACATGTTCCTATAGATAATATATAAAATTATATATTATAAATATATATATAATATATATATGCCCTTGGAAACGATCAAATTAAAAATGGAATTAATATAATCTTTCATGACCAGTAATCTCTAAATTAATCTGATCAAATGGCCACGCACATTAATCATTATTATTAGATAATGAACACATCTTTCAAACCAATCAAATTGCGCCAAAAATTTATAGTGATTATAACATCCAGCTCATTTCTAAATTTGTCGTTTCATCCCTATTTTGAAAAATTATCTTATATTCAAGCATCAATACTTTAAAATTTCGTCCAAACTCGGACTTTGAAATAAATAAATTTATAAAGAAATTATAAGTTCATAAATTATTTTAGAATAAGTGAATATGCAATAATAAATTTTACTCTTTTTACATAAATAAGTCAATTAACAGTTCCTACTTTAGCTCATAAATATAACACTTTATATAATGATAACACACACATAAAACTAACAAATAAAAATGGCAAAAATTTAAGTTTTCTTTGAATAGAAATATGTAATTTAAAACTGGAAAACTACTTTGAAAAGTGTTCTAATTATTATTAATATTATTATTATTATTATTATTATTATTATTATTATTATTATTATTATTATTATTATTATTATTATTATTATTATTATTATTATTATTATTATTATGATTTATTATTATAT
>JABUQX010023779.1:0-10000 GCA_015478945.1 Trachelipus rathkii | reverse complement strand
TGAAACAAGTTTTCATTCTTATAAACAGGTAATTATAATTTATAAGTGTTATACATGAAAACATAAAGTTTATTTTAAACTATATTAAATTCATCTAATCAGAGCAACATAGGATTCAACAATAACTTGGTTACGTCTATATATCTCTCTAAAGATTCAACACCCTTTGAAAGAAAGTAAGTATAAATGCCTTCAGCTGCTAAACAATTTTTCGGCATATTTTGATTCAGCAGCACTCATTCTCTCAAACAAGAGAAGTTAACTCATCCAAGCTGATAGTTATAACGCATTCCTGTATACTGCATATACGGGAAACCACATGTTCGTTTAAATATCTTAGATTACACCATGTGCTATATGTATTATGTCCTCAAGTAGGTCAACATCGTTAAGATATGATGTTAATTCGTTTTTATTTTAAGCAATGCTTGTAATATTTTCAGGTGTTCGAACTGTGAAACCTATACAAGTGCGATAGAAGGTCACACAATCGATGGTTTCAGTAATAGCGTACATCAAGGTTTTAATATTGTCAACGACGAGAACACAACATCTATTCTATTAGAACCACTTACTTCCCTGTTAGATATTTCACTAAGCGTTGATCTTTCGCATAACAAACACTTATCCTGCTTACCCATGCAGCAGCTCGATCTCATAAATCTTGATGAATTCCATCAGCACAAACGAATAAAGGTCTTATTATTTGACCCTCTGTCAGGGAATACAAGGCAACCTAACGACTGCCATTTGGTTACGATTAAATATAAATATGAACAACATTCGTTGGGAATAACGAAGCTTCTTCTAGTGAAGATATCAACAACAGGTTTAGAGATGCGAGGAGATTCATCGTACCAGTACAGCGAAAAAAAATGTCCTACTGACGGAATTCGTATGCGTAAAACCTTATAGGAATGAGATTCTTTCTTTCCACCAATCAGAAGAAAGTTAACAAGAATACAACGCACGAACGAACCATATCAGTTCAAAAGGGTATATATTCTCGTTAGACAACAACAACAACAACAACAACAACAACAACAACAACAACAACAATAACAATAGACATAGTACAAAAATAATTCTTTATATACTAAACCAACAATATATGCTAACGTAACATTGTTTTCACATAATAAAGCAACATAGCATTACCAGAGACAAGAATATTATGTTTACAATAGCAAAATCTAACACCTTGCGCTAGAAAATAAACTGTTAACATTAAACAAAGTTCCATACTTAACAGCATTAAAGACCTAACACAGCATACAAAACGTAACCTATCACACTTTTTCAGCATATCTCTAACATATCATTGTTAATTTACATTAACATCGTAATATACACATTTCAGGTATCATTTCGGATAAACATAGCACAAAATGAGTTCTTTTATACAAACCATCGAATATATGCTAACATTAACAAGTTTCATATTAATAAAGCTAAAAGAATCATATGAACTAAGAAAATAAGTACAACGACAAACTACACAAACTTAAGCACCCGAAAAGTTAAATAACAAAAGTTCCACACTTAACACCTGTAAATTAACTAACATTGCATGCAAACGTAACCTATTCATACTTTTTCCAAGCATATCTCTAACAATTAAACGTTAATTTAAATTGACGCAGTAATATTAACAAGATATTATTCATAATTCTTGTCCAATTATCAACAGACCAACAAAAACTGTAAACATAAAAAAGTTTTATCCAAATAACAGACCAAAAATAAGTTCTTTATATTACTAACCATCGAATATATGGCAGACGTAACAACGTTTTTACATAATAAAGCTACATAACATAACCTGAACTAAGAATATAATGTACAACGACAAAACATAACATACCTTACGTACTAAACCACTAACATTAACAAACTTCCGCGCTTAACAACAGTAAAGTACCTAACACTTTCGTACAAAACGTAAACCTATTCATCACTTTCAAGCATATCTCTAACATATCAATGTGAATTTTACATTAACATCGAAACATTTAACAAAAGTTTAGCATAACCTGTCTAATCATCATACTACAAAGAATATAATGCAGACGTAACAAATGTTTTATACATCAACTTCGTAACATATAACAAAAAAATTCATCATAACCTCGTCTAATATCATAATCCCCATCGAATTAATTTTCAAAAAATAACAAAGTTTTAACCAAACATAACAAAAATGACAAAATTTTATTCCTGACATACATAAACAATAAGTTCATTTGAAAAAATAGCACAGTAAAGCGCAATAATTTACTGATTTTAAAAGCAGTAAATCAGTAAAATCAGTAAATCAAACTTACCCATCCTGCAGTCCCTACCCATCCCACCCGGCTGTGATCTATTGAACTACTGATTCAAGTCATATTCGAGTATCATTTTGATAGACATAACATAAAAATAAGGTCTTTATATACTGACCTACGAATTTATGCTTAACCAACAAATTAGCATCAATAAAGCTTACATATCATAACCGCAACTAGAATATAATGTACAAATGCAAAACCTAACATACCTCGCGTATAATAATCAGCTAAGATCCTGAAAATTCCCTACTTTTCGGTAAAGTTGCTAACAGGTCATACAATACTCGATATGTTCCACTTTTCGCGCATATCAGCCAACAGGTAAAGCCGTAATATCTAACAAAATCCCTTAACCAAAGTGACAAATCTATCAAATACCACCATCTTGAAACTATGAATTGACACTATCTTCATCAAATTGTCACTCGTTTCGAGCATAACATTATTTGACCTATGAATAAACGTAGACATTAGCAAAATTCTAGGGCAAACCTAACATTACTCAACAAAAACTTAACCTAGGCTCACGTTTCTAACACATCATCGTCAGTTAACACAGTAATATCTTACAAAAACTCATCATTTCTCTAACAAATCAGTGTTATTTCCACATTGTCATAGTAATATTTAACATAACGTACCTAACTTACGAATAAACAGTTTTCATCAACCAAGAGTATCTAAAGCAACCCAGTTACCTTCCGAGAAAAAACCCAGGGATGCTTCCCCATGGAAAGGTTGAAGCCTGCGAGGGGGATCACCGAAGGCGTTAAAGCGGCTTTGGCTGAGCCGTTACCCTCGTTCGAGGTAAAGCCCGCTTACATCCTCTTCGGGTGATCCCCTCGCAGGATTCCCACCACCCTTCATGGGCGCATTCCTCCTGGTTTTCTCTCGAAAGTAATGATCGTTGCTTAGATACTCTGTTTGGTGATAAAAACTTTTATTTCGTAAGGAAGGTACGTTATGTTAAATGATTACATGACAATGTAAATAACACTGATTGTAGAGAAATTATGATTTTGTAAAGATATATACTGTGTTAACTGACGTTGATGTGTTAGAAACGTGAGCCTAGTTTAAGTTTTTGTTGAGTAATGTTAGTTTGCCCTAAATTTGCTAATGTCTACGTTTATTCATAGGCCAAATGATGGTATACTCGAAACGAGTGACACTTCTTTTGATGAAGGTAGTGTCAATTCATAGTTCAAGATGGTGGTATCTTTGATAGATTGGTCACTTTGTTAAGGGATTTTGTTAGATAATATGGCTTTTACCTGTTGCTGATATGAGCGAAAAGTGGGAACATATCGAGTATTGTATGACCTGTTAGCCACTTTACCTTTGAAAAAGTAGGAATTTTTCAGGATCTAAGCTGATTATTTCATACGCGAGGTATGTAGTTGCATTATGTTACATTAATATTCTAGTTGCGTTATGAGTATGTAGCTTTATTGATGCTAAAACTTTGTTGTTTAAGCATATATTCGTAGGTCAGTATATTAAAGAACTTATTTTTTATTTATGTTTATCCAAAATGATACTCGAAATATGACTTGAATCAGTAGTTCAATAGATGCACAGCCGGGTGGATGTGGTTAGGGATGCAGAGATGGTAGTTTGATTTACTGATTTTACTGATTTACGCTGTGAAAATCAGTTTTTATTGTGTTCTTTACTGTTCATATTTTATTCAAAGAAACTTATTTTTATGCTATGTCAAGGATAAAATTGTTATTTTTTGTTATGTTTGGTTAAAACTTTTTATGTTTGCAATATTCGCTGGGGATTATGATATATAGACGAGGTTATGATGAATTTTTTTGTTAAATGTTACGAAGTTGATGTAAACCCATTTGTACTCTGCATTATATTCTTATGTCAGTATGATTGATTAGAACAGGTTATGCTAAACTTTTTTAAATATTACGATGTTAATGTAAAAATTAACATTTGATATGTTAGAAATATGCTTGAAAAAGTGTGAATAGGTTACATTTTGTACATAGTTTAGGCTACTTTACTTGTATTTGTTAAGCGCCGAAGTTTGTTAATGTTATGTAGTTTATTTCGTACGTATGGCATGTGTTAGTTTGTCGTGTACATTATATTCTTAGTTCAGTTAGTTATGTTAGCTTATTAATGTAAAAACGTGTTACGTCTGCATATATTCGATGGTTAGTATAAAAAAACTTTTTATGTTATATTTTGATAAAACTTTGTTATTTTTGTATTCGTTGTCTGTATGATAATTGGACAAGATTATGATAAATCCTTGTTAAATTTACGTGTCTCAATGTAAAATTAACGTTAATATGTTAGAGATATGCTTGGAAAAAGTATGAATAGTACGTTTTGTATGCAATGTTATTTACTTTACAGTTGTTAAGTAGGGAACTTTGTTTATGTTAACAGTTATTCGGGCTTAAGTTGTGTTAGTTTGTAGGTTACATTATTTTCTTAGTTCATATGATGCTATGTTTAGCTTATTAATATGAAAACCTTTATGTTAGCATATATTTCGATGTTATAATATAAAGACTCATTTGTGCTTGTTATCCGAAAAGGATTACTCTTAAAGCTACGTAAATCAGTTGTTAATGTAAAAATTAACAATGATATGAGAGAAATGCCTGAAAAAGTGTGAATAGTTACGTTTTGTATGTACTGTGCTAGCTACTTTACTGCTGTTAATATGGAACTTTGTTAATGTTAGTTGTTTATTCGTAGTTAAGATATGTTGTCTTTGTACATTAATTTCTTAGTTCTGGTAATGCTATGTAGGCTTTTAATGTGAAAACAATTTTACGTTAGCATATATTCGATGGTTGGTATATAAAGAACTCATATTTGTGCTATTGTTATTTGTTGTTGTTATTGTTTGTTGTTGTTTTGTTGTTGTGTGTTGTTGTTGTTGTCTAACGAAATATATACCCTTTTGAACTGATTTGGTTCGTTCGTGGTTGTATTCTTGTTAACTTTCTTCTGATTGGTTGAAAGAAAGAATTTCATTACCTATAAGGACTGCTTACGCATACGATTTCCGTCAGTAGGGACATTTTTTTTTCGCTGTACAGGTACGATGACATCTCCTCGCATCTCTACACCTTGTATACTTCACGAGTAAGCTTCGTTATTCCCAACGATGTGTTTCATTTATATTTAAATCGTAAAACCAAATACAGTCGTTACGTTTGCTTGTAGTCCTGAACAGAGGTCAAATAAAGCCTTATTTCGTTTGTGCTGATTGATTGCATCAAGATTATCGAGATCCTGCTGCTATGGTATGAGGATAAGTGTTTGTTATGCCGAAAACAACGCTTAGTTGAAAGACTAACAGGAAGACTATACGTAAGTGTTCTAATAGAATAATTTTTTTGTTCTCGTCGTATGTGACAATATTTTAAAACCCTTGATGTACGCACTACTGGAAACCCACGATTGTGTACCTTCTATCGCACTTTGTATAGTGTTACACAGTTCGAACACCTGAAAATATTACAGCACATTGCTTAAAATAAAAAAACGAATTAATAACATCTTAACATGTTTGATGCATACTTGAGACATAATACATTAATAGCACATGTGTAAATCTATATATTACACCGAAACATGTGGTTTCCCGTATAATTCAGTATACAGGAATGCATTAATAACTATCAGCTTGGATGAGCTTACTTCTCTCTTGTATGCAGAGAATGAGCTGCTGAATCAAAAATATGCGAAAAATGGTTTAGCTGCAGCTGAAGCCTTTTATACTTAGCATTCTTTCAAAGGTGTGAATCTTTAGGAGATATATAAAACGTACCCAAGTTATGTTGAATCCTATTTCTCTGATTAGTTGAATTAATATATTTAAAATAAACTTATGTTTTTTATATAACACTCTTTTCAATGAAAATTATATAGTTATAAAATGAAAACTTGTTTTACTCCCGCTTATGTTCGCTTTATTGACCTAAGTATGTTAATGATAGCTGTTATTCGTCGTTGTGTGTGTTAAGTAGTTATGCTCATAGTTAGCTTTACAGAGAGTAAAAAACTTTACTTTGTTTGCTTTTAACCATTAGGTTATTATGCTGGTTGGGTAAGGTTATGCTAAATTTTTTGTTAAAATTTACTATGATTAATGTAAAATTAACATTGTTCTGTTAGAGATATGGTTGATAAACTACTGAATGGATTATGTTTTTGTGAACCCTGTTAGTTACTTTTACTGTTATAAGTTTGGATCTTTAGTTATGTCTAGCAGTTTATTCTTGCCTTAAGATCAGTGTCAAGGTTTGCCTTTGTACAATTATATCTTCGTTCTGGTAATGTTTCATGTTGACTTTATTAATATGAAAACTTTGTTACGTTAGCAAATTTTGCCTGTCTGTATGATAATTACACAATGTTATAGTAAATTTTTGTTACTAATTACCATGTTAATGTAAAATTAACATTGTTATGTAAGAGACAGCTTGACCAATTGTGAATAAGTTACGTTTTTGAATGAATGTTAATTACTTACTGTTGTTAAGTGCTGGAACTTTGTTAACGTTAACCGATTATTCTTGTTTAAGGTGTTGCCAATTTGTCGTTTCGTGTTTGGTTATATTCATAGTTGCAGATGATGCAGTTAAGCTTTATTAATGTAAAACTTTACGTCAGCATATATTGTTGATCTCTGTATAAAGAACGGTTGATTTATGTTATGTTTATTCCCATGAAATGACACTCAAATCTGTGACTTGAAATCAATAGGATCAATAGATGGGAAAGGTAGGAGGATGGAGGGGAGTGGGGAGGTTTATTGATTTACACTGATTTACGCTTTAGGGTATGTAAAAACGGAATTGTAAGTTATAACAAAAAGAATAAGAAAACTTTTATTTATTTATTTATTTATTTATTTATTTATTTTTTCTTGATGTTCTGAAACCATTATTTTCGAAATCAACAGACCCAATAAACCCTTATAAACAACCAAACATTGTTGTTATACGAATGTTTATTAACTTGGCACCGCAGTGCTCCAGCACGGTGCACTACCAACTCTGATCCTTCATTCCTACCCTCCTTCCTCATTCTTTCTCCCTTCCTCCTTCCTCTCCTTCTTCCTTTTCTTCTTCTTCCTTTCTTCTCTTCTCCTCTGTTTTGCATTCCATGATTTCTTCTCTGTTTTCAACTGGGTCCCCCCCCTCCGGAGGGTCCCCGGACTCAGAAGCAATCCACTCCAAACTCGCATCTCCGACTCCAACTCCTCTACCCTGTCTCCCAGTTTCAGTCTTCTACGATCATTTTAATTTTTTGTGGACAGCGTCCCCCACCTACAAAAGGGAACGACCAACCCAAGAAACCGTACCTAATCATCGTCTTCGACGAAGACTTACCAAATCACAATAAAACATAATCAACCTCACATCCAAACATTACCTCACCTCGCATAAACGTTAGACTAACATGGTTTTCCCAGACGAAAACTATTGACTTTGGCGCTAAGGGAACCAGCACCCCTAGAGGATATGAACCTTAGGATCACAACCCAACTCCGCATAAGGATCAGAAGAGAGTTAACACCTACATAGAATCAAATATTTCCAAGTTAAACTTAATAACACTCTATTCCCTCCCCTAGCGAAAAGGCAACGCGTAAGTAAGAGATTCGAGAATGATGTAGTCCCGCGTCGCTCGGCAGACCACTGAACCGACTAATATCTCGTCTACGAACACAGAGATTACGTACATCACGCCAACCTACATCCCGACAATTTAAGCCAATCTTGACTCGCTCAGAACCACCGCAACAAAGGCTAAGCACAATATCCGTATCAGACCCTCGGGGGCAACCCCCTCTATATACATCCTACAGACTTGCAAATTTACACGGTTTTGAGCTTAACACATACATAGCTTATATTCCAAGTTTCCAAAGACCTATACTCTCTATACTTTTTGAGAAAAGCTCGTGGCGTCCCAGTACGAACCATCACTAACTACTATTATATCTATAACTTACGAAATATGCAACATACGGTACAACAGCTAACAACGCATTTAACATTAACACAGCAAGATCTCACATCTCATCGAGCTGAAGCACCAGAGTCGCATACGCAAATGAACCCTAACACACTCTTATGTCTTAAAACTTACGCAAGCGATATATCAACACTCACCATTATCAATAATATCTTCTGCAGTTTATAATAATAATCAGCTCCTGCCTTGACACTAAAATATATATACTAACCATACTATACATATAAAACTACTAAATTTAATATATATCACAATACTCAACCAAATAACTCACTAAATATATATGTTAATATCAAAATATACTATTATACCTATACACCATACTAAAATATCACTACTATACATACTATATATATAATATATAACAATATATAAGGTACCCGTAGAGTCTTAGCCATATATATACCAATAAACTATATATATATATATATCAGTTGCGAGGCATGCATTCCCCAGCAGTTTCATCGCTACAGTTCCCGTTCCCTATTTCACACATTAGATATATATATAATATATTATATACATACTATATATATAATAATATATATAATATATACCTAATACCTACCTAAATACACATATAATATATACCACAATATATAATACTAAAGTAGAATATATAAGCATTTATATAATATATAAATAAATCTCTACAATACTAATATATACTATATACATAAACCTACCACACCATAACTACCAAGCCCCAATCAATCACTATAATATATATAATATCAACCTATATACTAAAATAAATTACATAATATATAATCCATATATATATACCTATACTCATATAAATATATAGCTTAAATCAATTCAATACTCTATATAATATATATTATATATAATATATATATATATATATATATATATATATATATACTAATACATATATAATATATAGTTATATACTATATATATAAATATATATAATAATATATAATATTTAATTATATATATATATATATATATATATACTTATATATAAATAATTATATATTATATATATATATATATATATATATATATATATATATAAAATTTCGAAAATAGAACCGGAAATGTACGATGACTGCTGTGAAATGCCATGCCTGCACTACATATATAATATATATATATATATATATATATATATAGTATATTATATATATATATATATATATATTATTTATTATTTTATTTTATTATTTTATAATATTATAATTTATATATTTTATTTATATTTTATGTTATAAAATTATATTATTTTTGATGTGGTGTGGTGTAGTATTATTTTTTTTTGAGTATATATTAAAATATATAGATGTCAATGGCAGAGCGTAATATTATTAAAACTGCAAGTATTTAAGAGTTAGTAATAAATTTTTTAATAATAAAATGGTCTCTTAGAATGTTAAGAGCGTTAGCTTTCGATCTTTACTGAATTACTAGATCCTCTTTTAGACGCTATGAATTGAAATCTAAATAAATATTAAATATATATATTTTTATGTTAGATATTTTAAAATATTTAAAATTATTTAGTGTGAAATCTTATACCTTATGATTTTTTTGAATAAAATGTGATTGTGTTCAAAATTTATGTTTGGGTCAAGAGTGTGTTTCACTTGTAGTATGTTAAAGTTGCGGAAAGTTTTTATTCT
>JABUQX010023778.1:2500-43373 GCA_015478945.1 Trachelipus rathkii | reverse complement strand
CCATAACATGATCATGTATCAGAGCCGGATCTGAGAGTAATCTTCTCTGCCATCAATAAAATAGTCCGCCTCGTTGATCACATCTTCAATTTCAACCATGATTTTCACAAAAGGAATTTCATCTTCTTCCATTACAATGGACTACCAATGAATGTTAACAAGGTTCCAGAGGCATAGCAACCTCCGCTAGGAATTATTTGACATGCCTGATAGTGCCTAGAAGTGAATCAATAGTGAGAGATATCATCTCACTATTTCTTCAATATATAATAATAAAAATTATTACATAAATATATATATTATAATATATATATTATACTTAAAATTTTAATATATATATTAATATATATAATAATTATATTTATTATAACATATTATAATTATATTAATATATAATTAATATATATATTATATTATATAAAGATATATAAAATATATATATATATATTTACTTATACTTTTATATACTTATTAATGCATTTCTAATTTACTTATTATTAATATTATATATAATTTCTTTTATTTATTATATCATTATATATACTTTATATATTTTATTATTAAAATATTTTCCTATATAATAGATAAGGTCAGTTTAATACACCACTATTACATTACATGCTAATTCTTTATTGTTGATGTACTATATCTACTTATGATAAGCATACAATAGTGCATTTGTTATTAATATACGAAATATAATGAGCTTTGACTTTAATATTACATACGGGGTATGCATACTTATTTATTATTATGGCTCATTCTTAACTTGACCCTGTATCTCCGTTAAATACGAATTATAGTATAAATCATAAAAAATTGATTATATATAAAAAGTAGTAGCGTCATATATATATATATACCTGAAATAAGTACTTTATATAATATATATTATATTATGATTATTTCTCGGGTAATCAACAAGCAAAGGTTAGCTACTGTCATGTGTCAAGTTGTCTCAAAGATACTTTACATTCGAAGAGCCAGTGTGGACTAGATATTACTGTCACCAGAATCTATGATCTAGAAACGACGTAACGAGGATATTATTATTAACAACTATTTATATATACAACGTTTAGTAAATGTGAGCTGGAGTGTCAAGTATCCAAGAACTCCAAAATTTCAGTTTGTTAAAAGAAAATTTCGCTTGAAGAGAATGATAGATGATTACCTAAGATAGAAAAGCTTGTTGAAAATAAGCGGAATATAATAAAATAAACGATACAAGATGTTGCTGTAACACATCGCTCAGGTACTATCACGAATTGGAAATGTTATCTCATAGCTAACCAATTGAAAAGAAGGGCAGCCTAGCGGACCTCTTTTGAACGAGAGAAGTTAGATAAGGGAGTAGTTTATCGCACAGTATGATAAAGAAATCAAGGTCTCTGACCTAAATCGTTGATAATTTAAAAAATTATCAGACGGGGGCTGATTCAAGTACCATTATAGCAATTATGAGAAACCCCAAGAAAGAAGACAGACTAAACAGAAAAGAAGAATATAGAGTGAACAACAGGGATAAGTATACAAACACGTTAAAGAAGATTTTTCCGATGACAGGAGATCAGTAAGGTAGCAAATAATGTAAAATCGAGTAGTCAACAGGATAAAGAGCAGCTTGTGAATACGATTATGACTAAAAAGATATATGAAGAATAAAAACAAAGAGTTTGTAATAGCGAAGTGATTTGAGAGATACAGTATGATGATGAACACCGACGGCAGTGAGACTTAAGCATCGCGTTCTACTATATAGCGGACGTGTAGAATCAAGTATTAGTAAAGACAACTAAATCATCATTATTTAGAATGTAGATTAATAATTTACTATCACAAAGTGTGAGAAGGAATACGGAAGTAAGAACTACTCAGAAATATTGAACATCAGCTTATAGAAAGCATATAATTAAACGAAGAAGTAACCGAGGAAGAATATTGCTCCCAGAGAGCGAACAATCATCCAGGTACCTAGGTTACCAAGAAATCATAATGGAGAAGAATTACGACCACAGTAAAATTAATGCAATGAAGCGGAGAAGAGTTGTACAGAGCTACAAATATAACTGGAGAAGAAAAGTTAAGAAAGGGTTTTATAAGGAAGGATGAAGATACAGATGATAAAATGATAGACTAACTTAAGATAAGTGTGGGACTTTCGTATAATGGAACACTTATAGAAAATTTAAAAACTCCAGTTAACAATATGCTGATATAGCAGAAGTAAGTTGTTAGGAGCCAACCTTCACGAATAAAGGCCTGGTACATAGATATGTGAGATAAGTAAAATAGAAGTATTATAAAGTCATACACTCAAGCTAATGTCAGCTAAATCGCAGATTAAACATACTAGTTATATCGTTACATGCTGCAGAAACTCGCGGCCACAGACACAGTCACGGACACAGAAATTTCAAGGGTTTGAACCAATGGATTCCATATGAAAATATATTGTGTCCTGAGTTATGATTTTGAACATAAAAAAAAAAAATCTCACGAGGTACGGATATTAATTGTTGAGTACACTACGACAATGATATGTCAAACCTTTCCGGAGGAAAAGGAGCGTCAATATTCTATTTTGAGACCACAATTATTCAAAGAATCATTGCACAAAATGTAAAAGTTCAGTTGAAATTCGGAGATAAAAGTATAAATAACGAGATTACCGGGGCATCAAAATAAAGAGTCTCTTCTGTTTACCTGTACGAAGGAATGTTGAGGAGGACCAAGCTACTGTTATTGAAGATCTTCACCTCGAGAGGAGAAGACAGATATCTTTGAAAAGCGCTAACACCAGATGGTTTACGATCTTTAATATAGGTCTCGTCATATTGGGAGGGCAAGCATATTAGATACGGTTCAAAAAGCGATTTCACTCAGAATCACGATTCCTCCTCTAGGACGACCGGATTCCATCTATATTCTCTGAGGATAATAGAAGATTTCTTGGACGTATGTTGAGAGTATGGGTATATGACAAAATACACGAATTAAAATCAAAGAAGCAGAACTCGCGAAGAAAGAAATATATATCAGAACGAAGATATTGAATAAATCGGAAAGACTATCAATCTGTAGTCTGTCATAATTAACTCACGCAAAACACAAAAAATAAAAAACGAGTAGTGTGTGAATGAGATATCAGGAGGAAAGTAATCCAAACCTGGAGTTCATGCTCCAATTATGTTGGAAGAAAAATCGCGATTTTCGTTTCAAAAGGAGATTATAAAGTTGTTCCTAAGAACGGAAGATAAAATAAAATCGAATGGACCTACCCAGTAATGGGTTTACCTACATTATAGGTAGAGCTAACTGAAATTTTATAACGGTAACTTGATACTTTGCACTACTGATAGTCTTTCACACCCTTTAAAGTAATAGAATAATGAAGATTAGTGCTATTATATATGAAAATTATTATTAATCTAATTAGAATGAAAAGACCATAATGATAGATGAATTTAGATGCTGACAATACTCTCCGTGGGTAAAAAGATCGTGGTAGTATCGCCAGATCTTCATCGAAATCAACAAGATACTAACTGATATGTCCTTAAAATTCAATTATACGAAATCATAATATCCTATCATTAACGAGATAATACACATTTAAATATAATATTAAGCCAACCTCATACTCTACCAAAATTCACTTTATCTCCATATAATAAAAAGATCAGTTAATGTTTATAAAATATTTATTACTGTATAATTATGATTATCATAGAAAATTAAACACCGTTGATAGCAAATTACAGACTTAAAATCTGGCCTTTCTCTTTTCAATAATATATAAATATAAATATAAGTATATAATATAATCAAAAAAATAACATTAACACAAAATACGTTCTTACCAACCTTTTCATTACAATACACAAAAGCAACTATAAGTTCAGTTAGTCCTACCAAATTAAAACAAAACGGGTTTTCCAGATTTCTTTCAGGTGATTAACTCATAACGAGTCAACAACAAAATCGTCCACCACCACAGCACTACACTAACCCTAGGGCAAATACAAATAGGAAACAGATGGTGTGCGAGATTAGTGAAGTTATCGGAGTAGTAACATCATGTACATGTAGTGATAATGCTTATTAAAAATTTGGGGGTAATATTCGTTAAGCTGAATAACTTGATAAAGATAAATATATAGGACAGCATAAGAGTTATTACTGAATTGTCGCTCTATTATATAGTCCACGTTTCATCACCCACCATGGATATAGGTAACAGATATATACATTGTATCCTTTTTCTGAGGTCGGGAAAGGCTCATTCGATCCATTGAAGTTTATAGTTGTAACTGGGGTATTTAGATATTGTTGAACCATTAGTAGAACACACCTACTCCCTGAGTGCATTGACCACAATCCCTCAGACTTCCAGTACCATATATTCATCTTTATATTATTAATAAAAACCACCATTCTAGTACTACTAATTCTTGATAAAACAGATTTTCACTCTATATAGTGTCGACTAACTCTAATCTTTCTCTTTCCCAGATACGAATGTATTTTCTAGATCGCATTGTTTATAAGTTACTGTAATCTCCATTCTCACTATGAAGGCCGATCGTAAAAAGGATAGCTTGTGTTGTATTAGGTACGATTGTTTGATCTAGTTTCCATAATCATATATTCTAAGGGTAGAAGAAGAGAAAGAACAGTTTTTTCAACCCGATCACTTAAAGATTTTTTTACTATTAATTTTCATTTAATGGATCCTTGTTTTATTGATTTTAGCAAACTTTCCAACCTGTTTATTATATATATATATATAATACATAGTTATATATATTATATATATATCATATACTATATATTTAATTATATTTATAATATAATATATAAATAATAATAATTTATATCAATATATATAATATTAATATAGATATATAATTATAGATATATATAATAATAGGATAAATATGAAGTAACCTAGTAAATTTAAAAATCTTATTATATTAATATATATATCGAGGAGATGTGTGTTAGTGAAAATTTTCCAGTGAAGTCAAAAAAAAGTAATGTCATTGAACAAAATCACGTCAGCGGGAGCGACAATGTAAACCAGAAAAGAACAGCCACGCGCCGACAACCAATGGGACGATCGATCAATGTTGAAAAAATCAAGGTGAGCCGGTTGAACTCTTCACAGCGACACGTTTCGCGTTGATTTTTAGGATTGTGAAAATCTGAAGCCATAAAGAAAATTTAAATTTTTCAAAGTCACACTAAAAACAAAACAAAATTGAGTTTACCTTTTTGCAAAGTCGTGAGATCTAAAATCTTCACTAGTTTCTTGATATGTCTTGGGAAGAAAATAATTTACAAAATAAATTTAATATAAACATAGCATTATCAAAGTGCCTTTCTCATTAAAATTTTACTTTATATTTAAAATTACTACAAAAAATTGCAGTAATGCTATGACCAGTAAATACATATAAAAAGTATATGATTGTAAGGCTTAGAGATCAAATTTCATACATAAAATATAGTAAGTATATTAAGTATTAATAAGTAGTATTATAATTATATAGTATATATAAAATATATATATATATATATAATATAATAATAATATTATATATATTATAGTTTAAATATAGTAGTTATATATATATAATAATATAGTAATATAAATATTAATATAAAATAAAACTAGAAGTTATCAGGCTTCAAAAATTCGGGGTAAACGATCCACGAACTATCCCATCGAGGTAACTTGTAAGTTCCCCTGGATGTGGGAAAGAGTCACGATTTTAATAATTGATTAAATATAACTAAGCCACAAGGTCCTTAGCAGAGAATATTAGAGATAAAGCATGCCCCTTCTCAAATGACAGCCTCCGATCTAATTTACCTCTCTCTTTAATCATGAGTTCTCATTTCAAAGACCCCTAAAAAAATATACAGCATCTCTTTAGAACATAGAAGGAAGAACCCTCTGCAACACCCACACCCTTCGCCCCTTTGACTCCCGGTCCAAAAGATGTGTGAAAGGAAACTCACATTGTACCATAGGTGTTACGAATCCCAGAGCTGGCATAAAAAAAGATTACGTAATCCGTTATCATATATTCCTTTATTATACCTTCCGCGTCAAGAGGGAAATGACACCTAATTAGTTTGCGTTTTCATTCATTGTTCCACATAGTTATACTGGATCATATGGATGCATGCAGTGAAGAATAGCGGGCCTGGAAAGTAGTTTAAAACAGATACAGAGAATTATATTACTAAAAATAACAAAACAACAATATCAAAAAAAAGAACACAATAATAAATACTCAACCTATCAATAATGATCTACAGTAAAAACTCGCTTAACATTCCAATCAAATTTGTGAATCTCGATCGCTCGGTGATGCATAGTAGTTAGGTCACCCATAAGAATCATACACTTGACTAAATACTCATTTACATCTCTCCCTGAATAACTACATGTCATTGTCAAACCTATATATTTATCCTAAATCTCTCGTCCGCTCTAGAAAACAAATTATTGCCAGCACTCAATTGTATCTGTGTGGGCCGCAGCCACTAAAAGAGATTAAGTGACATTATACATGGATCTTTACAAAAAGAACAATTAATACACAGAGGCAGGGAGGGTCCCATAAACATCTCATTATGCCAACAGATCAAAGTTTATCTAATCCCCATATTAAATATAAATGCGGTGAATGATAGTTATTCTGTGAGTATTCCTCACTATATATTCAATATGTTCGTAATGGTAGAGAAATTAAAGGGTTGCCGAATGCATGATTTTCGTATTAGATTCTCGTGGTGTGGATCTCTAAGGTTTGGCGCGTGGGCTGGACATGAGGTACTCAGTAATAAAGGTGATAAATACTTATTATATCTAGTATTTTTGCTAGAAAGGTGTAGACAGTTCAGGAAATGACTCCTTACCTTCAACAAAATTAGAGGGGTCGTTCGCGCAACTTCATCTAAGTGAACCGTCTGAGGAGAAGTGCAGTAATGTACGACAGGGCTACTGTAATGGTCCGAATGATTTTGCGTCTTGAAGGATAGGAGCGAGTGTTCAATCCTATCCCCACTCACCAAAACTCATCACGTTTCAGGGGTGGATAGCCAATACGAGGGATTCCTGGCGTGAGAGAAAGGAACACCCCGTCGACAGACCGAAACACCCTGCAACACAACCTCAGACACAAATTTGAAAGAGAAATTGCCATTGGGTTTCGAAATTCCTATTAATGAAGCGATATCAGCAGGAGGAACTTCCTCCACCAGGGAAAGGTAGCGCTCGAGTGTAATATCCTACCCGTTTTAGGTTTATCACCGGGTGAAAAGGCACGGATCAGGAGACCTACCTCGCATCAGTTTCTTCTGGGTGCCACCATTCACTCGCCGATGTGGCGGCGGTGTGGTCCACTAAATCATTATTCCTCCACTTACTGGTTGAGGTTTGGAGATAAGCTCTTCATCCCTGTCTAGGTTTAGTTAAACAGACAAGATCGGAGGTCATTACAAAGAGTGCAACACACATTTTGGACAAAGTAAGAAAAAGTCTATTTTATTTTTTAACTGAGAACAAACAGTGTTAGAAGTAAAACTTACCTAAGGAATCCAAAAAAAGAGGAACCATTCTATTACGTTACACATAAGTCGAGAGCCACTACCATTACTACATGCACCAAGTGGTTCCAGTTAGAAATTATGTACCATATGAATACGTTAAGATATTTTAGTCATATACCAATTATATCATTAATACTTTAACTCGATGTTACCTAAAAACTAGATTCCTTTTCTCTTTGCCCCAATTAATTTAGTACTTATTATTGAGAATTTTTATTTATATATGCATGTGGATAGGATACCATTCACAATTCTCTACTATTAGAATCTTCCTAACAATGTTTTCGAACGCGAAGGTATTTTATCCCAGGTTGAAATAGATAGTAATTTCCTTTCTCGGCATGTAGCAGTTAGTGGTGCTGAGCTAAGTGGATAGAAGACAATATATATGCTATTTTTTTCTGCTCTCTGCCAGTACTTAGTCTCTTATATTTTTTCTCTGTTTATTTTGCTTCGTTAGTTGGTTGTTATGTCCTTTCTTTGCAGTGTTTAACATAACTCGGTACCTACTCGCGCAACCACTTAAACGCTTTGGTGCCACAGGCAGGCACATATGATGCTTCCGGCTGCCGCCATTCATGGAGGTTGATATCTCTGTTTTCACCTTGCAGAGATTGTCAGCTCGTGTGCGTGAGTGTATATTTCTATGTTTCGATGGACAATAATCCTACTCAAGTCAATAATGACTCAGTTACTGTGCTATGAAAGCCATTTACACATGTTCGTGAACAAGGCTCTCCTAACGGCCTTAGAGAAAAAATTGTGAATTATCAGAATATTTAATAACGAGTAATAGATGATATCAGTATGATATATCAGCTAATTATATATGGCTGATATAGTTATAATATCAGAAAAGTTTGTGATAAGTTTTTATAGGGTACATATACATTTATATATATATATATAGATATATAGTACTGTCATTAAACATATAATCGAATAAATTAATTTAAAATACCTACATAAATTAAATACATATCAAGGAGCCTTATAGAGTTCCTCATGTACCATTACTTATCTAAGTGTTTAATAACTATCATTAAGACTCAAGTATGTCTCATATGGTTAATTTATGATATAAACTTATCTACAGAAGGACACATCCCAAACTGCTCCAAAATCGGCAAGCCCTCTGTTCACTGCCATTAACTGGGGATAAGTAATATACTCCGATTATACTTAATACCCCCTCTGTTATGCCTCGCTACGAGGTCGGCTTTCGAGGACTTATCTATAAATAAGCAGGGCTTCTACAAAGGTTATATCCCTCTCTTTGTAATAGGAATTATTCACACGTGACTAACTCAGGTATCAGGATAGTTTACATACCGCAGATGTGAGACATTGCTGAGGATAAACGATTCCTTGGGTTCCAAAGGCTTGCCCTTTGGAAATGTGAGGGGATAAAAAAAAACAAAAGTTAGAGACACAAATACAGAATAATCGGCGCAATAAAAAGATTGTACTTCAACAAGTTCAAAAATGGAGAAGAGACAAAGCCAATATTGCTATTATATCTTTCAAAAGAACACTTACATATTACAGGAGGCTTCACAGGCGGAGACATACAGGGGAATACATTTTTCTCTGGGAATCATGCCTTGGGTGTTGAACAGCAATTTGTGTCGTCTGGAGCCGAGTTGAGAGTCCGACTTAGAACCAAATATATCTCTTCGTGGTAAAAGCTATAAGAAATTATAGATGAAATAATTAAATAACGAGATCAAACAATAATTTAGCGCTTGGTGTAGAATTAAAATTTCTTACAGAAAGATCTGGTAGTTTAATTTTGATATTGTATTTAGTTAAGGAGGCTCGATAACTTAATGTATAAAGCTAGATCCTATTTATTGGTTTCATCGTTAGGAAAGTAGTTCAGAAGACTCTCTTTCTTATTTAAAAATCTCTTTGAGTTATATAACCGGATTTTCACACTGAGGTACCGGGCCATCAGAGCTCTGACGGGTGGATGCCGATACGACGACTGCTTCGTGTCGTGGGTGACGTGGTTTCCACACACGCCCGTGTCAGTGTGGGGAGAGTGGGGAGCCGATGGATTCTGCGAGACCTCCGGTGGCACATAGAACGGGCCAGCAATTTTCCAATGAGATGGCGGAGTTTAATCCCCGAGAGGGGGGTAGTTTTCTCCCCCGGAAGGACCTCCCGCCCGACGTCTCGGTGCTGAGGGGGTGAACGTCACCTGGAAATAGATTATTCAAATGTCTTCTCCAGATTGTGTTATGCGTTTACCTCGGATCTAGTGAATCGGTGAAAATATGAAGTTGGGCGACAAGGAACGTAATAGACTGATGAAGACGCCTACGCACGAATCCACTACTCTCTAGAATGATAATGACTGGTTAATACATTAACGTGTGGAAGACAGTATCTTTAAAGTAACAAAGAAAAAAAAATAAGAGTAAATTAGGGAAGTTCTCTCAAGGTAGACAAGCTTCTTTAGTATACCTCACTTTATCCTAGAAACGCTCTGGAGTAAATACCCAGCGCGTATTTCTAGAACTACAAAACAGCTCTTGTCTTTTTTCTGTTACATAACTACGATTTATCTCAGATTAAATTTCTTTATCATGTATTTTTCGTTGTATGTGCGGATCATCAAATATAATACAAAATGGTGAAACACTATGCTTATCTTTTTGAATTATTTGCTATAAGTTATTTGCTATTCAAATAAAACTAATTTCTTATTTTTATAATAGGTCCATCTCCTTCCCTTGTATTTACTTTCGATGATATATATTAACCCATAGTGCGCATTTCTACCAAAGAAAATTGTGGTTATTGTTTTTCCATTTTACGACATGTAGTCATAATATTTCATATTGTCAAAAATGTGTTGATACACAATTGCTCTATTTATATTATATTTTTTTGTTTTTTTTTATTTTTTTAGTACCTTTTTTTACATTTCTGCTTAAATGTTTTACATAATTACACATGAATTTTCCATGTGAGACACGGAATAATGAAAAGAGCACAAGGTTTTTTGTTTATTAATGTGGATATCCAGGGGTGATACTCTCTGAACACCTTCATCGCTTTAATTTTACACTCCGATGAAAAAAAAATAACTAATGTAGGCAATCATTTTTAAAGATCATCGATAATAAGGGAAAGTGTAGTGGACTTAGGAGTGTATAGAGCAATAATATATACCACCATGACGTATAGATCCTTAGTTATTCTCTCATTTATCATATTCTGATTATTATACTCAATATCTACTCTATCTTCTCCCTCAATATTTTGATTTTTTTTGATTTTGTTACGTTAACTTATAATATATATATCTTAAAATATTAACTATACTTTGCTGTACAAGTACTCATCTGTTACTCCTCAAAACTTCGTTCTATCCTATAATATACTCTCACTAGCTGATCATATAACTACCAGATAAATAAATTTTTTCTTATAGTATATTTTGAATCAACTTATTATAGCTAATCAGGTTCGATAAATAATAGTACTTATTAAACCCCATAGCAAGGGCAGTTAGCCACCAAATTAACTGCTAAATTGATCTTAGTACCTCACCTAATACTAATAATAATATTAAATACATTAATAAATTATAAAGAAGTATTTATATATATAAATATTTTTTAACTTGCATGATAACACCACGAACCAATACATTGCTTTAGCGATGCTGGATAGATTCATAGTCATGATCACAAATTTAGACCTATGTGAAGGTGCTGCTTCTACTGTTATATTTTATTACAGAGTCGATTCTCTCTGCTGACTGTCTCCGGAAAAAATTAGGTTAACATCATTCTACTCACATTAAGTGGATCAAATAATCGGATTTTAAGAACTTACAAAATGAAACTTAGTAAGTATAATAAAAATTACGATACATACATGCTATATTAATATTTAAAAGTTTAACGAAAATAGAATGTTAGTGGCTTAGACTCGGCTTGGAAAATAAAAAAAACAATATAAATATAAATATATTGATTTAAGTTTCATAACTTATATGTTCCAATAACGAGCAATTTTGCATCGCTTCATTTAATACTTTTAAATATATAAAGGAAATGAGCCCACAATTATATAATTAGTATACTGAGATGTAGCTTAGCGGAATGGCAGTTCCATTTCTTTTATATTATTGAAATATGTCAAAAACACGAAGTACAACATAAGATTATGAAAAAGAGGTAAGTAAAAGGGAAGGATAGGATATGATTAAATCAGGAAAATGTTTTACAAACGTCACTCAAAGCGCATTGCAAATATGGTTTAAAAATATTGAATATTAGAGACATTGTTTTAAATATCTCTGAAGTTTAAGATTTATGTTTAAAATTTACCTTAAAATTTGAATCTAAATAAGAAAATATTTTTATGGTAGGTTTATACAAAAATTTATAATTTAACATTTTTTCTAATTTTATGTAAAAAATATTACTTGATTAGTTAATTATATATATATATTTATTTAATATCATTATTGATTTATTATTATTTATTTGTTACTTTTCTGGTGACTGCGAAAATTAGTACACATGCCTGTTTATCACCCATCTTTTCGGCCACAGTATTCCTAATTCTCTCTTTCGGGATATGCTACAATCTCTGCACTATTTTAAGTGCTAACTTGAAACTCTTACCAATGACCTAAATTATGGAATAGCCTATGCACTGTATCCATGTCAGAGTAAAAAATATTTAGAAAAGCTCAAAAATGATAAAAATATAAAAAGTTATGCATCTGTATATCAATTTAAAAGTATGTACCATAGATATTAATATAAGGCTGTAAATCGAATAAAATCAATATAAAAAATATTAAAAATTTTGTGTCTATACCAAAAAACTAACAAGACAAAAGGATAGATAAAAAAAATAGACACAGATAAATCCTGGTTCAACAGCAAACACTCACCAGAAACAAAGGGTTATAAAACACTTTTATCCCATCTTCATCGCCGTCATGGTTATTTAAACCTCACTTAAGACCTTGGATGTTTAACTCCCTTCGTCAGAAAAATTGAAGAACGGGAGTTAATAGCTTTAAAGCGGCGGGAGGAATGTAAGGGCGCCGTTACAACTTACCCCTGAGTTGTATTGAATATTTTTATAGTATATGCTGCCTAAGTATATACATATTTGGTATAACTAACCATTTTTGTAAAAAACCAGGACGTTATTAATACTCCTTTTGTATATCTAATATTGTGGTGAGAATTGGTATCTAAATACTGACACAATCCCCGTCCCCCCTCTCGGTATATTACTAATAAATTAGTTACATCGTTATTACGTCTAATACAGTCATGTTACCTTTAATGTTTCTCCATTTTTCTCTTTCGAAAGATAAGAGAACGCATCGACGATATATAACAGGAATAATCAAGTTAATTCTACACAAGGCTATCTACTTTCGTATAAGGTATAACAGCAATATTCACAGGATCAGAGAATTACGCACGTTATGTATATACTGTCTTCTGCATGAATTGTCCATCTGTCTACATCACTGTGAGTCGACGTGAAATTCTGTTAAAAATTTATTTAATGTAATATTTATTATGATAGATGGCTGTCAGGCCTATAACTTTGAAACAAATAGGCTTTAATTAACAAGCTTCTTATCCGTCTAAAAGACAAAAATTAAAGTACGGAATGTTATCTATTAAAGATAATACAGTTTATAAGCAAACTAAATTATTAATGCAGGTAATTACATCTAAAAGAAATTTACGAATGCCCCTCGATGTGTACTTAAAAGGGTATAGTTGATTTAATCTTTCAGCTAAATAAATATAAGTGGAAATAAAAACCTAGAAGGGAGATGAAATAATAAATATGTATAATCTATTCTAATAATGTTTCTGAGATTGTCCCAAGGCGCATGGGACTACTTACCTATCCTACGGACAAACTGTATCCAACAACAATGTGCCCTGCACTTAGTAATAACTCGTGAAGATTAGTATTAGACACATCGACTCCATACTCCACACGAGGCTTTTTGATGACAATTCCTATTGAAAAATTATGGAAAAATCACATGAAGTGCCTCTCCTAGCTGCACATTCATACTCGATAATACACCTTCACCACGCTGGCCTATTTCATCCTCTCCTCAGCCTAGTATGCAGGCCTCGCTATATTATGAGAGAACTGCAGGATATAATACTATAAACGAAAGAACACGTTACATGAATTAGTCCAATGACCTCCATGAGCAACTCCCGGAAAGCTGAAGACCAAAACTCATTAGTATATAATAGAATGAAATGCTGAGAAGATGTCGCTAGTAAATATACAAATCAGTAAGTTAGTATGCTCACTAATTTTCTAGTTCTTGTACACTCGTGTAGTCATAACGTGTGAATGTCTAGTTTGGAAAGTGTATATTTAAATCCTACACATCTGCAACCAAGAGCTAATGCACACGAAATAAAAAGCCTTGAAACCAGAAAAAACCAGAAAAAGACAAGAATACGAACAGAGAACAACGGGAAGAACAAATAGATATAATTATTAATAGCAAAGTTAACGACTTAAAAGATAATCGTGTGGGCGTTCAATAGGGATCAAGCCACAATTAACTTCTTTTAAGTGATCATTATAAGAAGACTACCTAACTTCATTTACGTGAGACGCTAACCGTAATATAGCTTTGCCTAAGCCAACAATATCTAACCCTGCATGGTTTCCCTTAACCTATAAAGCTCAACTAAGTCTTGTATGCTCATAACAATCCACCTCCATCCCTCCCATAACCTCTGATATTTACCTAAATAAAAAAATAAAACCCCACACACTAACTTTTCTATCCTTCTTCATCATCGACCATAAAGTCACGGTTTTTGTGGAATCGATCTATTATAAAAATCGGGACATCATTAACTGGCATCAAAAACCAACCAAAAACTGCACAGTAACACGGACCCACAAAGCCCGAGCATCAACGACCCACAACAAGCCGGCACCAACGACACACAGGTACCAAAAAGGCGCGGACAACAACCAAGCACAACAGCCCACACAAAAACAGAAAACAGCGAAATCAAGGGAATAAAAGCGAAAACAGGAAATAAATGTCACTGCCGGCAAACGGAACACCTGGCTTAGTCACAAAAGTAGCAAGCCACAACCTGAAGAACACAAAAGTATAAAAAAAAAAAAAAACAATAAGAAAAACGAAAGAAAAAAGACAAATGCGCCGCCCCCGGAAGCTAAGCCAAAAAAAAAAGAAAAAAAAAGGAAGGAGAGAAAAAGCAAAGTAAAAAAAAAGGGACCCAAACAGAAAACACCAACATACAGCATTCATTAACCAAGTAACTAAAATTAGAAAACCAAAAAACACGAGAAAACAACCAGCGAGGCAACGATTTGACACATGGCAGATCTCTGAGCAAACCTGTCCTAATGAATTGTGTCCTCAAAACAATAGCCGGATTCGAGACGACCCAAATGTGACCCAAACACTAACAGAACCGCTATGGGGATTGATTTGAGAATATCTGAGGCACTAGAGGCGTATCTGTGAATAGTTGCCTAGAATGTGAGAGCATAATAGTGCACGTGCACCGAGCAGGCTGTAATGACAGTAACAAGAGAGAGCTACCAACGAGATCTACGATATCTCACTTTTCTTCAGTATACGGACTTAACTTAACCTCTTCTTACTTTTCTCTTACTAAGTATCATTTATAGTAATTCTCCGCACCGAATTATTTATCTTGTATTATGTTAAAGTTTCTAGCCAATAGTTCCATCCTAAATCTCAAACGAATATAAAATTATTAAATCTCATACTTATCCTGCTGATACATACTTGGAGAACCAAGGCGTATATAAACGATTAAGAGGCTTTTAATCCGACGTTGCACGTTTTATGCGCTCAAGCTGCCCTGTATCTCCGTAAAAAAAAACAAGATCTCAACCTAAAAACCGATAAAATATATAATATATAATTAAACAACATCACCAAATAGTAATAATATAGGGCTTATCCAACCTTAAATATAATACCTACACCATATAGTAATAGCTACACCGCTAACATCTATCTCATAAATAACGTATAATCCCAATAAAATAATATACTCTAATCATATAAATCATAAACCTCATATAAATATACTGCCCCAATCATTGTATTAAATCATAAGGTAGGATGAAACGGAGTAGAGAGAATGAGATATAAAATAAAATAGAATATACTGACCTATATATAGTAGAATAATACTAAAATATGAGCATTCAAAAGTATACATAAAAAATATAATCATACCCGTATTATATAGATTTTTTTTTACTTTAAGTCTATATAAATAAATATACCCTACTAATCCTACCTATACACTAATAACCATCTCCAAATAAATTAACCTATAATACCACTAAATACCTATAAAAATATAACAACCAAGGTGTACTCAGTAGTAAAGATTATCATACCCTCATATTAAAAATATATCTTATATAATAATAATAATATATAATAACAAAAAGAATAATTATAAATTATATAAATAAATAGATATTATATAGAAAATATAATAAAATATAACACAGTTCAACAACAAACGACTATAAATATGTAATATATGAATAATAAAAATAATAATAAATATATATAAATAGTTAATTGAATTATAATATATTAATATATAATATATATTATATATATATATATATATTATATTATATATGTATATAATAAAATATATAATATATAATAATATTATAATTGATAGAATATTAATCTTAAAATTATATTAACTAAAATAATTCCAACAAATTAATTATATAAATATATATAAATATAAAGAAAATATATAAATAATTATATATATTATATAAATAGTAAAATATATATATATATATATATAAATAATAATATATGGGACAGAAATGATATTTAATAAGAATCACAAAAGAACTTAACATATCGCAAGACCAGAAGAGTGTACAGTAAGTACTGAAAGAGAAACTAACATTATTAATGAAGAATTTACAAAAACAATTTACAGTACATGATGAAAATTTCTGTTATGAAAGAATAACTACTAGTTACGGAATTACAATCAAAGTTATATAAATGAGAAGAAGAAGAGTGTATAGGATGTATGGGTGGATCAGACATATGAAGAACTCAGAGAGTTGTGGACAGAGAATATAGGAAGAAATAAGAAGAAGTTGTAGGTAGAATGGTTAGTTACAGATTATATTAGAATAGTTAATAAAAAGAGATTTAGTAGGCAGAGACGTATACAATTATCATGAGAGACTAGATACAGAAGAATCTAAACTACCAGAAAACGAACATTAATCTTCCTCGAATAAATGAGAGTGCCACTAGAATTACAATAATATATAGAAAATAAAATTAAGAGATGCTCGAAACGACGCATAGAAGTACAGACACGGTATAATGAAAACAAATAAAGGTTAGGGTGAAGTACACGAATAAAATATGAAGAAAAAAAAAGAAAAGAATATTGTAGGAATAGAGCGATATAAAGCATATGCTGCAAAGAAACCATAAGACCGAGAGATAGTAAGGAGATCGCAGAATACAGAAAATTGAAGGAACTTAGGACAGTATAGTTAGTTGATGACGGTACCAGGTATATGAAATAATAGAAGAGTTGTTGGACCGCACGCTCGCGCACGGCGCTACAGACTGACTGTCCGAAGCCCAAATAGACAGATGTAAGAGCAGTACGAAGACTTATGCTAAACTAGATTCGTTGAGAGACAGCGAACCGCAAAACAAGAGTTGCTCCCTACCATATATCTACTATTAAAACTAAAAAATCAAAGGGAGCACAATTGTTGATCACCACCTCACAGCTGACGACCCTGAGAGGTATATTAATGCTAGTAAGAAGCAAATCGTACTAACACTACGGGAATACGGAATGCTTCGAGCCGTCGAGGACGTCTGCAGTCTCGAGAAGAGGAAGACCAATGAAATTAACCCGATAAATTAGAAAGTATGGAAGTTATACCTAAAGATCCCACCTTAATAGAGAAGATTTGGAATGCTCCTAGAGAGACTAATTTAATGCAGACCCAGGCAATGACCTCAAGAGAAATATTTCAAGAAATATAAATCGAATATAATTCGTTCAATAAAAAAAAAATAAAAACTTATATTGAAAATCCAGACGCATTCGATCAATAATAAACTGGACATGAAACTTAAGACGAAATAAAAAAAAAATCGAATGGTATTAAAATTTCGCGAGGTGTGGCAAGTAAGTATATTATATATATCATATATAAAATATATACAGTACTATATATATAGTATTATAATATATATTATATTATATATATATAGTATATTATATATAATATATAGATAATAATATATATAAAGTAATATCTAATATATTATATATATATATATATATATAATATATATATATATATATATATATTAATATATATATATATTTATATATATATATAATTATATAATATCTATATATAGCTAGTATATATATTGATAATATACTATATATATATATATATATATATATTACTAATATATATATATGATAATATATTAATATACTATATTATTAATATTAATCAAATATCATTTATAAATATATTAATATATATATACCCCCTATAAGATAACTAATTATACTAAATTATATATTATATAGTATAGAAGTAGACCATTGAAGTATTTATAGCTGTAACTTCTAGTATTTATTACCTTTCACTACATGCAAAGTCTTTTGCGTTTTAGCAATCTTAAACTCTTATTTTCTTTATTCTTTTTCCTATATTTTTTAATACAGTTTTTGTTAATTTTTTTATTCCATAATATTTCTTTGGTACGATTTTGGTATAGATTTCCATAATTTATTTCTAAGTAAAAAGAAGACAGTATTGAACAGAACGAAGCATTAAAGTATTAAGAAGCATTTAATTTCATTATTATGGGAGATTATAAATGTTTCTTGGCATTTGCAAACCAAACATATATATCATATATTATTATATAAGGTAATATATATTATTATATATATACGTAGATATATATAATATATATGATATAAATAGGATATATATATATGATAATATATATATATATATAATATCTGTATTATCTATAAGAGTATAAGACCAATTATGTATATACTACTATACTATAATATATATATATATATAGTATAATAATATTTATATATAATATATATATATAATTAATATAATATAATATACTGAGGGTTTTAGTTGAATTTTTTCCCAAAAAAGAATTCAAACAAAGGTTTCTATTGAAACAAATCACGTCACGTACGGGGACAATTAAACCAAAATGTACAGGCCACGCCCACCAATGACCGGTCATCAATGCTGAAAATCGTGAGCCGTTGAACTTTCACAGACACGTTCGTTACTCTGGTTCAACTGCTGACAATTACACGTGGCTAACTTTTTCAGAACGTAGCAAGGAAAAAACAAAAACAAAATTGAGATTCGTTTTGCGTTCGTTATATGGAAATGATTAATTCGATTGAACGTTGTACTTGTTGATGACATAATAATGTTACGGCCCGAGTAGACTGATGCAGCACTCGTATACGCTTACGTACGCCCCGTCATTAGCGTATATTGATTACATAAACAAAGTAATCTTGTTAACTAATTAATTCTCTCAATATTTTCATTAAATTGATCCTTAATAATCTAATCTCAAACATGATTTTTGGAGTTCGTGTTTTAATGTCTCGAAGTGTATCAAATTTTGCGCCTATGAAGGAAGAACGAATATATATATATATATATACATACTATATATAAGTATATATATATATTATCATATATATATATATATATATATATATATTATATTATATATATATATATATATATATAGGGTATATATATTATTATATATATATATATATCATATTATATATATATATATATATATAATGTATATATATATAATATATATATATATATATATATATTATATAATATATATTATATATTATGGCCAGCTCTAGAAGAGCCACAATCCAGTACTCTCGAAAAAACTACTCAGCTACCGGAAAGGAAATTACATTGCTGGGAATCCTTGGCAAAATGTTTACCGGAACTGTAAAAAAAAAAAAAAAAAAAAAAAAGAAAAAAAAAAAAAAAAAAATTCATATCTCGTTAACAATAAAATTTGAAGTTGAAATTAAATTTTACTTTTTTGGACTCCTTGAAAAATTTGGTTCGGAAAGGTTAAAAAAAAAATTAAAAAAAAAAAAAGTAAACATAAAAATTGGCCTATTTTTTTTTGGGCGTGGGTGCTGCGGACATAGAATATATCACTCATATTATTTGTAAAGGTATTACACGGCAATTTCAGGGGGCTCGAGCCGACGGGGGAACAGGGGGACGTTTTCCATACCCGTATGGGAGGGGCGGAGGAACCCCCGCGACACCCACAATACCAAAGAGCGGGGGTTTCGGAGACCGTCCCGGGGGGGGGAATTGTCCTACCCCGTAGTCCCCGAAAGGCCGAGAGACCCCGACTCCTGCCATCAGTGCGAGTATACCCTTGGATATTCTTTTGCTGTAAAATGAAAATAGCAAAATTTTAAATAATTAATCCTATTATCATAAACAAGTAACCAATAAAAGGTCTCTAAATGGCCCTCTAACATATTACTATAATTATTAACAGATGAATTTTTATTTTTTTATTTTTTTTTACATTTCCTTATCCAATATTTTACGAGGATTCCAAAAAGTATTCCTTTTCCCCGTGTAGCTATTGTAGTTTTTGAGATATTTTTTTTTTTTTTTTTTTTTTTGTTTTTTTTTTTTTGCATTTTCCGCACTAAAATGACCAGCATTTCCAGCAATGTTTTCCTTTTCTCTGTAGATTTGAGTTGTAGTTTTTGAAGATACTGTAGTTGTGGGCGGTTCTAGAGGCCTGACCAATTATTAAGTATATATATATATATATATATAATATATATATATATATATAATATATATAATATATAAATATATATATATATAATAGTAATATATATATAATTATTATATATATATATATATATTATATGATATATATTATATATATATATATATTATATATAATATATAATATATATATAATATATGCGCCAGCGTCTGTTATAGCACGTCATATGTATGCTTAAAACTATTAAGGTGCCTACAGTTAAAACGGCAATTACATTGCTGGAATCCGCCGTCCTTAAGTTTGCCCTGGAAATGTAAAAAAAAAAAAAAAAAAAAAAAAAATAAAAAAATAAATAAAAAAATTATATTCTCAAAAACTACATAGCTACAGCAAAAGGAATACATTTTTGGCTCCTGTATTTTTATCAATAAAGAAATGTAAAAAAAAAAAAAAAAAAAAAAAAAATTATTAATAATTATAGTAATAATTATTAGAGGCCCTACTTAGAGACCCCTTTTTTGCCCCCGTTTCCTTCGGTTAAAATACAATAGGAGCTTCTATATTAAATTTTTGCCTTTATACGACACACTGAGGGGGCTCGAGCCGACGGGGAACATAGGGGGGACGTATTCCATACCGTAGGGAATGGGCGGAGGAACCCCCGCGAGCCCCAAATACCAAAGAGCGGGGGGTTCCGGAGACCCTCCCGGAGGGGGGAATTAGTCCAACCCCCGTAGTTCCCGGAAGGCGAGAGACCCCGACTGCCTGCCATCGGTGCGTTGCTTTTTAATCTTGGATATTCCTTTAGCTAAAAAAAAAAAAAAAAATTAATAGAAAGGTCTATTTATTTTAACGACAAACCAATAAAAGGTCTCTCAAATAGGGCCTTCTTATATATTTACTATAATTATTACAATTAATTTTTTTTTTATTATTTATTTTTTTTACATTTTTTATGTGACAATCTTAATACACAAGGATTTCCAAAAAGCATTCCATTTCGCTGCTAGCTATGTAGTTTTTGAGATATAATTTTTTTTTTTTTTTTTTTTTTTTTTTTTTACATTTCACAGGGCAAACTTTGGAAACCAGGATTCCAGCACATGTATTTCGTTTTGACTGTAGCATGTAATAGTTTTTAAGATAATTGACGGCTATAACAGACCGCTGACCTATAGTATATATATTATATATACTTATTATATATATATATATTATATATATATATTAATATAGGTAATATATATTATATATATATATACTATATAATAATATATATATATATATATATAATATATATATATCTATATAGCTATATATATATATATATTATTATATATTAATATAGTATATATTATATATATATTCCGTCCGTAGGATCCGGAGAGGCTTTACTCTGGTATAGTTCATGAGAAAGCAACCTCGTAGACATTTGAAAAGTTAGGTGCAGTTGGAAATAAGCTGTATTTAGCTAGTTAGGTAATAGGGTTAAGTTGGTTGGTTAATGGTGTTATAGCTTTGGTAGATTAGGTTAGCCCAAAAAATGCCAAAATAAATTCCCAAATTTAGTAATTCTTTAATTTTAATTAAAAATCATCTAAATTCACTGGAAACATGTATAGAAACAACAAAATATATCGTCTTAAATCCATTTTTAGCAGATATGACGAGGAGCAAGAACCACCTGAAAAGTTCCAATACAATATACTTGGACATAACATGAACTAATTTAGAGTCTCTAGCATAATCCTTCCCCTGTATGCGATCTAGATTAGAAGGCGCCAGCGATGTTAAAGATGCGATCCGACAATCTGAGGCAAGTGAAACTGTCGCTTCTTTGCACAATAATTCTTTCAAAAAATTTCAGCGAAAAAACAGATGTACTTGCATAACGCTCTACTAAACGAGAGTAATTTACTTTCTGTAACAAAGAAGCAAAAACTTTTATAACAATGATAATTAATAGTTAGAGAATGAAAAAAAAACTGTACAAAACATTATATCAGGCAAAATATTTCAATACTAACATTGAAAGTTCAAAGAAATTTAAAAAAAATTTAAAGCAATACCTTTGAATTCTTTTCACGCTTATGGGCTTCAGATTCCTCACTTGTATTACATTTATGAGAGGTTTGTTTCTCATTCTCACTACGTGAGCTTAGGTCTTCCGAGAACTGAGTATCAGTATCTGATAATATTAAATTTCCCATATTCCACGATGATTTAAAAGAGTGGTGGGAAGGAAGGGAATCGATGTTAGCCTTCCCACGAACACACCTTGACGAATTATCAAAACGGCGGCGCCAAAACACCTCAAACCGTCTTAGCTCAGCCAAAAAGTAATTGGAAAACATTTCAACAGGTTCATCTTCACACGATACTCTTATACTCTTTTGCTCTTTATCCACTGCAATACAAAGAAGATGATAAGTTTCGTACCTAGTATTAGGATTTCTTTTACAGTGATCGATGATTTCAATACCGTCGTCAAACATCAATGCG
The DNA here is from genome assembly GCA_015478945.1 of Trachelipus rathkii. Lineage (NCBI taxonomy): Eukaryota > Metazoa > Arthropoda > Malacostraca > Isopoda > Trachelipodidae > Trachelipus > Trachelipus rathkii. The sequence goes on along the minus strand of JABUQX010023778.1, from coordinate 20,302 downwards.
AGAAGATTTTCACATTCTAAATATTCATAGCACAATCTAAGACATTTTAAAATACTATTAATGACAGAGGTCATTACTGACGGCTCATCACTTTGAAGAATTTTGAATTTGTTGTGAATTAAAGTCTCTAAACATTTTATTATAATTTGATCACAAATTTCCTTTTTAATCTCCCATTTGCTCAACAATATTAATCGTGTTAAATGCTCTGCCAACAAAGGCCCAACAGTTTCTGAAAATATATATTGATTATATATGTTTAATCCCTCCCAATGAGAATGATCATTTAGGCTACTTTCATGTAACGTCCATTTATTATCATAGGCTTCATTCCTTGATTCTTGGTAGTCCATTGCTTCTATTGCTTTTTCAATTACTTTCTTGTCACAAAACTGGCACAACTTTTTATCGTACCCATTAATACCATTCAAAGCTTTCCAGACTATTGTTTCAATGAAAGACATAATAGCATATTGCAATTTCTCATTTCTTAATTCAAGATCTTCAAGTAAGAAAGGTAAGATACTTGACACAGACATACAACAGCAAAACCCGGATTTTGACAAGGCTTCAAGTATTGCAAAACATATATCATTACAGCGGGATTCCTTAAAACAAAAGAACAACAACCTTACTAACGAGGAGACAACACAGTTGTCGGAAGATTCTGAAGAAGAGAAACATTTAGAATGGTGAAGCAAATAAGGCATAGAAAAATCACAATTAGTATGAATAGACTTTGAGCAGTCACTCTTGTGTATCTGCTTTTCTTTTTCTACCTTAACATATAAAATGACTTTTGCAAATGACTGAATAATGACTAGCAATTTTTCTGACTTAAATTGAATCAACATTACATAGATTTCCTTTAAAACTAATACATATTGCTTGGATAAAAAATTATGTATACTAAAAAAATTCACGTTTTCAATGGGTGAATTGTGAACGTCTTTACCGCAACTTAGTGCTATTAAAAGAGATGTAATCCCAAGTATAATATCCCCCAAAATATCAACCAGCCAATTACAATAATTAGCAAAGGATTCGTCTTTAGATATTTTTACAAATAACTGAATTAAATGTAAAAATTGTTTGGGGATATTAATATCAAATTTCTCTGGTAGAATACTACATAATTTGTTGCATCCTGAGAGAAATAGTTTAAAAAGATAATGAGTAAATTTTTTAATCAACTTAAATTTATATGCACAATTTAAAATTTGTTCATCAATAAGTTTTGTGAGCGTCTGCGAACTTAAAGTTATAGAGTATTGAGCACATTTCCAAGAGGTTTCATCAAAAGCTAATGGGTCATATAAAGTATACTGAACCATTAACGAAAGGATAATATTAATTAAGTCTTCTAAAAATAATGAAGTAGGTCTATTATATACAGAATTTAATCCACTATCATACGACTTTTTGAGTCTTAATATCGTTTCAGGATGAAAGCACTCGCAACTTTGTAATGATTTTTTGTACCGCATGTACCTCCTTTTCTTTCTGTCCAACTCTTCTTCAGAGTCTAACTCTACTGGAATCATACAAGGGGATTTCTTACGTTTGTTTTTCTTATTATACCTCTTTGCAGTTCTAGAATATCTGCATGTAGAATGAGTAGGTTTACTAATTTCTGATAACAAACTTCGCACCTTATTAGATAAATGGGCAATATTTGAATCTTTAGGATGTGTATAGGCTTTAAATATTTCACTGAAAGAAATATCAGTGATTATAGGAATGTATGTTGAGGCTTCATTTTCACATTCACCTTCAACACAAACGGAAGCAGGCAAACTATCCTTGATATGTTCTCTCAAAAGAGTCTCTAAAATACAACCTAAATACTTCACAATTTCAAAGCCGACAGTGGTTCCCTGAAAGGAATAATTACAGAACTATTAAAACGGATAACATCTTTATAATAAAACTAATCATGAAAAATAAAGAGAATGTATCAATATTTATGGCAACAAGATTGATTACTTAAAATTGCATATATAAATATATATATATATATATATTATATATATATATATATATATAATAATATAATTATATATATAATATATTATAATATATATATTTATACGGTATATTATACGGTATATATATAATATATATTATTATAATATATATATAAATATATATTAAATATTTTATATTATATTATAATATATATATAAAATACTATATATAATTATATATATTATATATATATATACATTATGGTCTTCAAAATTGCTATGATCATTTCTTTTATTTTCGCAATTGTATTTTTAGTGTTGTCTACAGCATGAGATATCAACGAGGTACATCCTTCCGATGATCGATTTAACAGCTTCTGGCAGCGACCAAATGCTATCGACATACAGAAATAAATTTAAAAAAATGAAATGTTCTAGCGGAGAAAATAATGTCAGAAGAATCCAGCTGTATAAAAGCACAAAGCTAGTTGATTTTAAGCCAATATGAAAACGAAAAAACACATATTGAAACTTAGAAAAATATTATAATACGTTAGTAATTCAGTAATTAACTTCATATCTATCGATGATGTATTTTTTTCAGTTTTTCTACTACTAAACCCTTAAAAACGTCGATCTGGCAAGACATATTAAGGTTCATAATATTTTATTACGCCAAGATTAATGCGGGGGTTCATTGCCCCCTTTGCCCCCCCTGCCTAACGCCATATATATATATTATATATAACTTACTTATATATATATATATTATATTTATATATATAATATATATATATATTATATATTATATACTATATATATATATATAACAATAGTGTAGTGAATATAAACGATAAACAAAATTAATATTAAAAACTTAATTGTGATGCACGACTCACCACCATCGACACAACTCAGACGCGCTGAAGCACAGATGCTATAAGCACAATAGAGCGCGATGCAAGTCGAGATGAATCTAATATCTCGCGAACTCTTTCACTCTGCGATGCGCCGTAGGGCAATCAAAGCACTGAGATACTAGAGATATTTTCGATACAATCACCACTCATCGCGTACTATTCTATATGACGACTGTAATGACATCTAATACAATACTTGAATGCGATATATATATGAACTACTCGCGATCGAATGCTGATGTGAGCTACTCAGCTCACGTAACGTTAATAGCTCTAAGAAAATGAACACTCTACTAAAAGCGTTGTCGAAGATAAGGCACTATGCACGACCAGCTGAGGTCACGGCGACTGCATAATCACTGTGACAGGGCCGTTATGCACAACGGCACCGCACGCGAGTAACCCCAACAAGACATCCAACCTCTATAATATCACCAGATACACAACGATAACTCAGCTTAGATAAACATAACAGTAAACTTAGTACAACATTATACGCGCAATGTGTAAGTCAATCACTGAACTCAACTGCAGCTCAACGATACAATACACGCACTCTATAATAACAACACACGAAAAACTCAAGTCGAACTCCGTCAACAACAGCACACTACCACAAGATATACACCAACACTGGCCATTAACCCCGACGTACCAAGGCGACGCCGAACTCCAGCACTAAACACTGCCAGAACAAAGACATCAAGGCTTATAACTAACCAACACCAACAACCAGAAGACACCTCACCCATCCACGGAGCTAAAATACGCCAACACTCCAAATGAATACCCTACTATTATAATATTTTATATATATATATATATATTATATGTATATATATATATATATTATAATATTATATATATATATATAATATATATATTATATATAACATATATATATATCCCTGTATTATATAGTATATATACCTATATATATATATATATATATATATATATATCATAGTATACGGTATATGAAACTTTTATGAAAAGAAGATAGAAATTTTAAGGAAGATAGTATGTGGATTCTTCATAGAAAAAACTGAAAAGGGATGGTGGTGCATTCATGACAGATGAGACGAACGTGATGAGAGTGTGAGGGATCATTTCCAAAATTTTCATAGCACTGGCAGTGAAGTGTATGTCATAGCGAATGTGGATGGGTTTTATTGTATAGGAATTGTGTATTTTGAAGTTGAGGTAATAGATAGGATGATAAAGTTCAAGAATGGTAAATACAGTAAGGGATACGATGAGTCTCAACCCCGTGATTATATGTTACAACCCTGTAGTAGCTTTCGATATTAGCCTAGCTCCAACCACATGTGAATTCAGGTGAGAGTGGGATTGGATTCACTTTATGTGGAAGCTGTGCAAAAGAGCATTTGTGGAAAATTAGATAAAAGCAGTGATTTTACATTTCTAAAGGTAAGTAAGGGTGATAAAAAGAACTGTATAATCTATTAGGCAATTAGTTTATGTCCTGGTACTATTCGTTGAACGAGTTCGCCGAGTACTCATCGTGTTACGCGGCTGCAGACTGGCATCTCTGCGTGACTTACGGTTGTAACATCGCATCGAAGAACAAGGTGCATTTAGAAGTGATAGAGGATGTGATATTAAATTTTACATTGAATCAAATGAGTGACAAAATAAGAGAAAAGAGAGGAAACTTTATTAAGGTTTTACGGACTTGGAACAGGCTCATGGCAGGATTAGTAGGGAAACTCCTTGCAAGGTGTTAATAATAGATGGTGTTAATGGTAGGTTTCTGAATGGAATTAAAAATATGTATGATGATAGTGAACAGTGTGAAAGAATAAATTGAGCGGAGAGTGATTGGTTTAATATTAATAGCGGAGTGAAGTTGGGATATGTTATGGTACCTTTGCTTACAATCTGTATATGGATTAATTGATGAATGAATTTAAGACAGGTGGTGGCAGGGGAGGGCGTTAAACTGATAGAGAATGGAAAAGAGTGGATAATAACTTTGTTTTTGTAAGCAGATGATTTGGTTTTGTGTGGTAATTCTGAATGAAAGTTTGAGAGGATAGGTATAGAGGCAGGGTGTGTAAAAAGTGGGGGATTAGAGAGCAAATATAGATAAGAGCAAGACAATTGCGGTAAGTGGGGAGAATCTGCAGTGTAAAATCATATTGGATTGTCAGCAGCTTGTTTTAGTTGCCGCCTATCCAACATGATTTTACCCTGCGGATTTTCTCCACTTATTAAAATTATCTTGCTCATATTTATATGCGCTTTCAACCCCTCCCCCATTTACTAAACAAATATCGGTTTAATTATTTTGGCAGTATTTTGGATGAAGAAGAAACAGTTGATGGTGAGTGCTGTAAGACAGTTGTGAGTGGTCGCAAGGTAGCTGGATCAATTAAGCCTTTGATGAATGCAAGGGGACTAAATCTTGAGTGCGCAAAGCAAGGCAAGAATAAATGAAGTTGAAAGTGATTGGTTTAATTAATATTAATAGCGGAGAGAGGTAAAGATGTGTTATGTCTCCTTGATTATTCAGTAATGAAGGAATATTGTTTTTCTGGTAGAAGATATTTTTTAATCACTACTCTTTACAATATTCCTACTATCTTATGTAATTTTCTAATTTGTTGTTATTTTTGTTGAACATAACCTCTCATCATATAAAATTAACGCGCCACAAGGTTACGTTGCGAAGGAAGGGTAGAAAAGATTGAAGAACGTGAAGACACTTTATTGGACATTGACAATAACATGGTGGATTCCTCCCCAGAACCGTAGATTGATAGAGTGTGAGGCCAAGGTGCAGCCAAAGGGTCTCGCAGTAGAGTTCGGAGGTTCGACGCTGCAAACACAAAAATGTTGGTACGTACGGCGAATGCCGTGGGTGGTGTTATGTCTGTCTCAATACCATGTATGACCCCCTCTGGCACCGATGACTGCCTGACACCATCGGCAGCTCTTCCGATGAGTGGAGAATGTTCCTGGACAGTGATTTGATCATATATGTCGTGCAGTGCTTATCGCAGGTCCGGAAGGGTCCGTGGAGGGGGTTTCTGCTGTCGGATCCAACGTTTCAGGATATCCCACAAATGTTCATTTGGATTGAGGTCCGAACTATATGCTGGCCACTTCAAAGAGGTAATTTGAACGTCCTAAGGTAGTCGTTCACACATTGTGCCGTGTGTGTTCTTGCATTGTCATGGCAATTAGGATGAAAGGTCACCGAATGTTAGGGGGCATATGTCACGACATATGGTTTGAGGATATCTATGATATACCTTACGGCTGCAAGAGTGACTCCATCGAAGATGTGCAACTCCGTATGACCCGATAAAGAGATGCCCCCAGACCACTAAACCGATCCACCTCTAAACGGCGACACCCGCAACACAATGCATTGCGTGAACCTCTCCGTCGGTCGTCGGCATACTCTCACGCCTGTCCGAGGCGTACAGAGATAATTCTCGACTCGCTCCGGTAAGAGCATATTTGCACAATACGTCGACCCGTTCAATGGAATGTGTTTTCGGAGTAAATGCCAGTCGACACCCTTCGATGTGCCCGTTGGTGTGCTGTGGAACTATGACAGGCCTCCGGGCCGATAATTATATTCCGCAAGGCGTCGAAGAACTGTATTGTCACCCACCCTGGTGCCGCATACCTCCGCAAGATGTATCTGTAGATGTCGTGCTGTTATGTGGCGCTCTTGGAATGCACGCAGACGTATAAGTCGGTCTTCCACGGGTGTCGGGGCTAGACCTACCTTGTCCTCGCCGGCTATCATGTGTCAGGGTTTCCTGGTACCGTTGGACCACCCGTGCAATAGTTGTGTGCGCGACACCGGTACACGTGTCCTTCGGTGTGGAGTGTTGTTATCTGCACGCACTGATCTCTTGATAGTTGAGGCACTATCCTCTCCATGCTTATCGGAGTCGCTTCACGTGAATGATCAATCGCTCGATTATACCACCGACATAACCTACCCTCACCTCTCTCAAGTTTAGTTACGTGGTTTATGTTTTCTTAAATTTATCGCGGTGAGGGCCCCAATACTGCAGCGAATTCTCTGCCGGGTCGTTACAGAGTTACATTTTTTTGATGCTAGTCGTCTGTGTTGATGTGGGGTTTCATGGGGTTAGGCCTTCCCGTTCCTGCGAGTGTCATTTACCATAGTAGTGCGTTATTTTTGACGAGTAGTATATCTATCTATCTATTTATCTATTCTAATAATATATATATATATAATATTATTATATATATATATATATATATATATATATATATTATATATATATATATATACTAATATATAAATATAATATATAATAATATATATATATATATATTTGTATATATATATGTACGATATATATATTTAGTCATAATATATATATATATTATATTATATATAATAATATATATATAATATATATATATATTTATATATATTATATAATATATATATATATTATATCTATCTATATCTATTATATTTATATTTATAATTATATATAAATAATTAATATTATGTATATATATATATACATATTATATATATATATATTATATATATATTATATATATATATATATATAACTATAATATAATATAGTAAATAATATATATATTGTGTGTATATAAAGTACATACTCTATGCTTGCATATGAATATGAATATACATATGAATATATATTATATTATAATAATATATATTATATAAATATATATATATTTATTAATATATAATAATTATATAATTATTAATATATATATATATATACTGTATATACGTATATATATTATTTATATAATTAATATAATTATATTATATAGTAATATAATATATATATATATATATAAGATATATAATATATATAATATATATATATAATATATATATATATTATAATATAAGTTATATATATATATATATAATATATAAATATATATATATATAATTATATATATATAACTAGTGTAAATATATATATATATATAATATATATATATATATAATATATATTATATAAATTAATATATAATATATATATATAAAAATAATTGGGAACAAACGAAAAAACCCCCGAAAATAAACACCTTGATATTTAATTTCTTTCTAATTTATCTTTTATTTCCAGTGTTTCTTTCTGATTGAAGATTTAGAGAGCCATGTAGAAAAAGGTCCGTGAGAAATATGAGATTAAAAAAGGAGAGACGAGAGAGCGAGAGAGAGAGAGAGAGAGAGAAGAGACGAAGAAGAGAGAGATGAGAGAGAGAGAGAGAGAGAGAGAGAGAGAGAGAGAGCAGAGAGGAGAGAGAGAGAGAGAGAGAGAGAGAGATCGAAAGACATTTTGGAAAAGAGAAATAGGAGATAGAGAGAGAGAGAAGAGAAGAGAGAGAGAAGAGAGAGAGGAGAGAGAGAGCAGAGAGCTGAGACGAGAGAGAGAGAGAGAGGAGAGAGAAATCGAAAGTCAATTTTGCTTTTAAAAATGTTTTTTCCTGGTTATTACAAAGACTGATTTGTTTGATTTGTTTTAACATTCTGTTTAAGCTTTTAATGAGTCTTTTAAATACACACACAGCAAAAGCTAGCTCATATATATATTATATATATAATTATATATATATATATATTATAGTAAATAGATATATTATATATATATATTATATATAAAATATATATATATATTATAATATATATATAATATATAATATAATATATATATATATATATGGTTCATGTGAATTTAATGGCTCGCGTTTCTCTGAGTCATGAAATTTTAGGTTATGTATTTACAATCTTGTTTTAATTTTTCATGTCTAGGGTAAAAATTATCTCGAAAAGTATGCACACTTACTTTAGTAAAGGTGAAGCCAATTAAAGTTTAAATTTACTTTCCTTTTATAATTAATAGTTTAATATTATATATATATATATATAATATATATATACTATATATATATATATATACTATATGTATATATATAATATATATAATATAATATATATATTAATATATATTGATAAAAGGTAAAGGAGTGATAACAAAAAATATTTTGTACGATTTTGGTACTTTATTAAATTTTATCCAGTTTAATAATATTTATTTTTTTTAAGGGCATAATTCCAAAAAAGGGCCATTAGGAAAATTATCTCATAAAAGTATGACACTTACAGAAACCAATACATATTTGGAATCAGCGTACAAAAGCTTATTACCGAAATGTAAAAAAAAAAAAAAGAAAAAAAACTGAAAAAAAAGGAACCATTTTCCAATTTAGGGGGCTCGAGCCGATGGGTGACAGAGGGGGGGACGTCCCCCGCCCGGTCGTCCCACCTAGAGGCCGAGATTCCCCGACTCCTGGTATCTATGCGGTCTACTCTAGGGTATTCGTTAGTTTTATATCATAAAACGACTTTGCATATAATAAGCTTTATACGCTGATTCCAATTATTTAATTTATGTGTTTTCTGTAAGTGTGTCGTACTTTCGAATTTTCTTTTTAACATTCTGGGTAATATGCTTTATACGCTGATTCCAAATATGTAATTGGTTTTCCTTTAAGTGTCATATTTTTCGAGATAATTCTCCTGACTCTTTTCTGATATTTTCGTGTAATACCTTTACTAATAATATATATATATATATATATAGTATATATATATATATAAATATATATATATATATATAAGTAAATATAGTATATAATATATATCATATATATATAATATATATATATATATATATATATATATATATATATATTTGTAAAACGTATTTATCATTTAATTTTAATAATAAAACGTAATTATCATTTAAATTTATTATTAACGTTACTTTTACTATTAAAATTTAATTAATAACCTAAACACCTTCGAAGATTAAGTTCATACAATTTTTAAATAAAAAAATTAAAAAAAAAGGAAAGAATTTGAGCTTCACACCGAAAGCAAATTTTTGGTCAATTATACGGCATTTTAAACTTTTTCAGCATAAAAAAAAAAACTACGCAAGAAAGCGAGCCATTAAATTCACCATGTACATATATATATATATATATATATAAATATAGTATTATATTTATATTATATATATTATATATTAATATATTATATATATAATTATTTTATAAGGCTTGGGTTCAAGTACAAGTACTTGTCATTGAAACTTAAGTACAATTTTTGAGTATTGTTACTGACAGTTTTCTAAAACCCAGGTACTCTTACTTGTACTTCAGCACTGGCACCTTTGTACCTTGAAAATTTGCAAAGTACTTGCAAGTACTTTTGGCATTTTTAACTTGTCAATATTTTTTATTAATCATTTTCCTACGTATTGATATTATTTCTTATATAAATGAATTCTAAATAAATTTTCATTTAAGAATATAAAGTATGTTAAATCTGCAGGTATAGATATTATATATATATATATAATTATATAATATAATATATATATATATTATATATAGATATATATAGTATATATTAATAATAGCGAGTATAACCAAAAAAGAATTTGAACATTTTAAATTATTTATTAGCTGACTAGTTTCGGGTAAGAATCCTTCTTCCACTTTCCAAGACGTACAATATAATGATAAAATTTTTAAACAAAAATATATAAAATTAATTAAAAGTTAAAATATATTAAATTGAAATAACAAAAGCCTATAGATAAACCTTCATGATTACAGATAAATTTGGTTTAAAGAGTTTCGCTGATTTAAACAAAATCTTACTTCAATATTAAAAGACTTAATTTAGATTTCATTTTAATGTTGGTTTTGAGATGCCAAATATACAAGGATTCTAACAACTGAAGATCGGGTTCCTCAGTTTGGGACAATATTTCAAAATTCGTATCCTGTATATGGTCGTTTTCCTGTAGAGAATGAGCATTTATAGCTGAATGGGGGGGAGGGATGACGTAAATTGGTTCTAGAGTTTTCTAAACTAGAAATCCTTTATGTCAGCAATACGATATGGAAAGGCTCGATATTGTCTTTCATGTAGGTGGCATCGCCAGTGACCGCATTGTAAATGAATATTACTGATGACGCATAAAGGTAAATGGAGTTTATCTTTAAATTTAAAATATTTTCCTAATTTTTATTACACTGAAAATATTAAAACCTAAGATTTAACTGTGTAAGTTGTTTTTAAATCTTATCAATTTTACAATGGAATTTGTAAACTGATTTTCCCAGTAAAGGCAACCTCATATACAAAATACCCTTAGGAGCTGTTAATTTAGCCTGAGATTTGCCTTTAAATTTTGTTGAAAGTAATTTTCGAAAAGTTGTCATTTATTAATTCTGGGAACCCATTTTTCAGAAATAATGTTTTCAGGAAATCAAGTTCTTTTGTAAAATTAACGTAAAATGACGAAATTTTGTAGGCCCTGATATAAATTAAGATTGATTTTAAAATTGAGGAATGAAAAGAATAAATTTTGATCGTCAATTCCAGTAAAAGTATAGTATTCAAGATGTTGTGAATGATTTGGATTGGAAGTTGTGTAACAAAGCGTTTATGGAGGGTTTAGTTCCGAAGGATTGGAGGAGAGCAATAATAGTACCCTTTTATAAGGGTAGGTGGGATAAGGTGGCTGTAGGTATTATAGGGTGATTAGTTTATTGAGTATTGTAGGGAAGATATATGCTAGTATTTTGGTCGAAAGAGTGCGTCGAGTGACTGAAGGACTGATTGGTGAAAAACAAGGTGCGTTGTTAAGTAATGGTAGAGGATGTGTGGAACCAATCTTTACATTGAAACAAATGATTTGGGAAATAGGGAAGGAAGAAGAATCAAATCTGTATTAGTTTTTAGGGTTTGCAACAGGCGTACGATAGGATTAATAGGGAAGCTCTGTGACAGTTGTTAGTCATTTATGATGTTGGTGGTAAGCTTCTGAATGGAATCAAACGTATGTACGACGATAGTGAAGAGTGTGTAAGAATAAATAGAGTCGAAACTGATTGCTTTAATATTAATAGCAGAGTGAGGCAAGGGGATGTGTTATGTCTCCTTGGTTATTCAATTTGAATATAGATGGGGTTATGAAAGAATTAAAGGTGGGGGTGGTAGGTTTGTAGAAATATGTATCCTTCATGATATTTAGTTGTATGGAATCTATTTTGATTTCTCCCAATTGTTGAATGAAATTGTTCCATTCTTTATGCAAAATGACTCGATTTGTTTTCTTAGATGTGTATCCGGAGTATTGAAAATTGCTTGTATATTAATAGTATCTATGGCATGGTTATGATTGCTTCTATGTGATACGAGGGCCGAGTTCATGTTGTCCACCCTCAAATCATACCTGTGCGGATATAACCTACGTGACATTCCCCAAAATATCGCAAATCATACTCTTTACAAGGGACAGTATACACGCAATCCGTAATTTCCAGATTCTTAGGGCCAAACATTTGAATAAATATAAGCTGCGTTTCCAGGGCTGGCACACAGGCGCATATGCATCGTTTCCCGAGCCCGTTTGCGCACTTATATGTCTCGTAAACGTCGCAGTCAGGCGCCCGTTATTAAATCCTCGATTTCGCGAATTAATAAAAGGGCGGGATGCGGAAGGATACTTTGTTTACAAACAAATTTCGGTGAAGGTTACCATAAAGGAAGGAAAAACTATAGACTTTTGAGGAAAGTTTATTTAGAAGAAAAGTTTACTATATATATGTAGAACATGAAAAGCAGTGTATTTAAAAAAAAAAATTTATTTTTTATATAATTACTTCTAGAGACGCATGCTTTGTCGTGGTACTTTTTAGATCGTGCAACATTTTTTAATGGTTTGCGAGTTTATATTTAATTTTTTTTTTTTAACTAATGGGAACTCCAAGGGTATACCGCACCGATGGCAGGAGTTGGGGTCTCTCGGCCTTCCGGGGAACGACAGGGTAGGACTATTTCCCCCCCTTCGGGGAGGGTCTCCGGAACCCCCGCTCTTTGGTATTTGGGTGTCGCGGGGGTTCCTCCGCCCCTCCCCTACGGGGTAAGGAAAACGTCCCCCCCTTTGTTCCCCGTCGGCTCGAGCCCCCTACTTAACCCTGTAATACCTTTACAAATACAAGTATTTTACCACGGCCAAGTAGGGCGGGCTCGAGCCGACGGGGAAACAGAGGGGGGACGTTTTCCATACCCCGTGGGGAGGGGCGGAAGGAAACCCCGCAACACCCAATACCAAATGAGCGGGGGTTCACGGAAACCCTCCCGAGGGGGGGAAATAGTCCTACCCGTCGTTCCCCGGAAGGCCGAGAGACCCCGACTCCTGCCATCGGTGCGGTATACCCTTGGGCTATTCTTTATTGTTAAAAAAATAAAAAATAAATTATAAACTGGCAAACATTAAAAAATCTAAAACGTACCAAAAAATTACCACGACAAAGCATGCGTCTCTGGAAGTAATTATATTATTATAAAAAAAAAAAAAGAAAAAAAAAAACATTGCTTTTCATGTTCAACATATATATAGTAAATTTTTCTTCTAAATAAACTTTTCTCTAAAGTCTATAGTTTTTCCTTCCTTTATAGTAACCTTCACCCAAATTTCTTACAAAACATGTGCTAGGACATGCTGCCAAAAGTTTTTATAAATATTTTAGTTTAGTTACCCCTATATCCTAATTAACGTAGCATTCATAACAATAATACATTTAAGTATAAGAGTTATTGTTTACAATTGTCAGCTGATCGGACGGGCGCGCTCGGCAGTTTCCAGAGTACTCAAATTTCCTGTTCTCTGATTAGTTAATGTAACTTTTTTCAATTCGATGCTTTTCCGAGTCAATTTTGCACACGGGCTGAACTCGGGCTTCGGGAAACGCAGCTATAGTTAAAGAAGTTGAAAAAAAAACGTAAAAATTTGAACATATATATATATATATATATATATATATACTATATAATTATATTATAATATATATATATATATATATATATTATATATATATATATTTATATATATATATATATATATATATATATAATATATATATAAATATATATATATATATTATATATATAATATATATATATATATATATATATATATATATATATATATATATATATATAATTTATATATATATATTAATATATATATATATATATAAATATATATATATATATAATGCAAGTTTTCCTAAAAGTACTTGTACTTGCACTTGTACTAGAACAAATTCTAGAGTACTTGTACTTGTACTTGAACAATTCTAGAGTACTTGTACTTGACAAGTATTTGTACTTGAACCCAAGCCTGGATTTATATTAATATATATATATAATATATTAATATACATATATTATATAATAAATATATTATATATATGTATATATATATATTAATTTATTTAAGCCTTCTTCAAATATAAATTTTTTGCTTTTCAGAGTCAATATTTTAGAACTGAAAAAAATATATAATTGCAATCTAAAATTCTCATTCAGATTTAAAATGAACAATCACCAAAAAATTTTAGGAAAATAATTTTTAATTACTAATTTCAGTAAATTATTAAAACTTAAATATAAGTTTTAAATTTTTGATCATGTTTAATTTAAATGCGCAATTTATTCAAAAATTATTTCTCCCTCGTAAATGTCTAAAAAAAAAAAATTATAAAATAAGTCATACGTTTCTTGGCCAATATTTGAATAGTAATTTTTCTGTCAGTTTTAATTCTTATATTTTATTTAAAACTTTGGGAGAAAATCCACGATATTTATGAAATGATTGCTATATTTTATGTCTAAATGAATTAATTATTCATTCTATTTATCTTCATTATATATATATATATATATATATATATATATATATATATATATATATATATATATATTATATATATATATATATATATATATATATATTTATATATATATATATATATATATTATATATATATATATTTTACATATATATAATATATTACTATATTATATATGATATTATATATATATATAATATCATTATATATAATATATATATATATATATATAATATATATATATATATATATAGTACTATATAGTCTATATGTGTTTAAAAAATAATAAATCTTTTGAAGAATGATCCATAAAATATTTTAAATTTAAATAAAAGTTTAAAAAAACTTGAAATCAAAGAAATTATGTAAACCTATTGTATCTAAAAATACTTTTTCCATGCTTAAATTATAATTTATAGCTTTGATTTATGTTAAATAAAACTTATTTTCTGATATATGTTAAACATAATGTTTGTTGATTGAAATATAGTCTGTTTGTTTTTGTTTTTTTTTAACTTTTTGGTATTCTATTGATTTTTTGTCCAAAAAGAGTTGGCGCTAAAATCAGATTTTTCTTCCCTTTAAAAATTTGATTTCATATAGCAGAATATACCCGCGCTGACGTAAAGCGACAAGAGTTTAGTATTATAGGCATTTTTGTTATAAAATTTTTTCTAAACAAAACATAAGCATTGCAACCAATTTCTTGAATAAAGTTTGAATGTGATTATAATAAATATTCAGTAAAAATTCAAGAAAAACGTTTAAATATTCTAATACAAGAAAGAGAACATCAACTATCCATGAAGCGGAGGAGCAAGCAAAGAAGAGATAGCTAAAGCCTAAAAGCCCAACACCTCCTGTCGCTTTATATTATATATATTATATATATATATATATATATATATATATATATAATATATATATACTATATATATATTATATATATATATATATATATATATATGATATATATAATTATATATATATATATATTATATATATATTATATATATATATATATATATATAAATTATAATATATATATATATATATATATATATATATATAATATAATATATATATAATATATATATATATATATAATTATTACTATATATAATCAGCAATAATAATAATTTCAAGTACAAGTACACGTACAAGTACTCTAAATTTACAAGTACAGTTACTCTAGAATTGTTCAAGACAAGTACAAGTACAAGTACATGTATCAATACGAAGTTCAAGTACAAGATACTTTATGAAAACTTGGCATATATATATTATATATATAAATATATATATATATATAATATATATATATATATAAATATATATATATTATAGTATATATAATATATATATATATATCATCATCACATCATCATCATCATCATCATCATCATCATCATCATCAACCAATCTTATTTCCCCAAGACTGGAGGCAAGGTGCGTAAATATACCCTTATATTACCAGATTGTGAGAACTTTCGTCACAGTTCAGAAAAATCCATGACCTTCAACATAGACCTCTCTTCAATGTGGGGTTCATTCCTTGGCCAGGTGGGCTACAACCATACTCCTCACAAAACCCCGCCCTTCACTCCTGTTATGCACCTTTCTTCTCGCCTCTGCCAAACTGACATTCTTCTGTGTGAGCATTCCTTTTTTACTCATTCCACTTTTTCTCTGTCTCCCATCCGGGGGTCGATTCCAAACACACTTACCACTATACATCCGTTTAACCGACCGTCTGTCATCCTATCCTTCCACATGACCAAAAACATCTCAAGTACTTCATTTATCTTCTCATTATACCCCAATTCTCCACACGAAACAACTCTCTAATACGTTCACTTCCTCATTTTATCATTTCGTTTTCACACCTAAACACGCCACTAAAGATTGTCCATCTGAACACTTGTACTTTAGATTCATACCTCTTATTCCAGACCATGATCTCACTACTTACTACATTAACATGGGTAACAACATACCCTCATGTAAGACCCAGGCGCACTCATACACTTAGTCCCTTTACATTCACCAACGATGTAACTGCATCAGCCACCTTAGTGCCATTCACAATTTCCTACTACACTCTGCATCATCCGCTCCTTTTTCACTTCAACATATATCATAAATATTTAAATTCAGACACTTTTTCCAGCTGCCACCATCTAACATAACTTCACAATACTGACGGTCGTCCTCACTCACAAACCATAAACCTTACTCTTATCTACGTATTAATTTCAAACCTTCTTTTACACACCCTACCAAAATCTCTCTACTAGTCCTCTCAAACTCTCTTTCAGATTCGCCACACAAAATGAAAAAATCATCCTCATACAATAGGTAAGGGATCCTCCACTCTCATTCCACTTCTCCATCATTCTAACTCTATCCCATGTCACCCCTACCTCTAATTCTTACTAACCTCATCCATATACAGAATGGATTGCCAAGGAGACATACCACACCCCTGTCTCACTCCGCTATTATTATATTAAAAATATCCACTTTCGATTCATTTATTTTACACACGCTTCACTATCGTCATACATACTTTTGCTTCTATTCAGAAGCTTACAACCATAACACTATATCAATAACACCTGCCAAGATTCCCTAATTAATCTATTATACGCCTGTTGGCATTCATAATCGTAAATAACAATTTTTTTCGCCCTCCCTCGATTATCCCAATATTTGTTTCAATTGTACAGATTTTATCCACACATCCTCTTACCACGTTCTAAACTCACCTTATTCCTTCCCCACATTAGTTCCTTCATCATATCGACGCACTCCTTTCGACCATAAATATCAAACATAATATCTTCCCTACAAACTCAATAAACTAATTTACCCTATAATACTTACAGTACCTTTTTCCCCTTACCTTATATTAAAGGTACTAATATTGAACCTCCTCCAATCCCGGAATAACCCTCATAAACGTTTTGTTATACAAATTCCAAATCCAATGATACCATCTGCGATTATACTATATAATATATATAATATATATATATAATATATATATTATATATATTATATAATATATATATATATATATATATAATATATATATATATATATAATATATATATATATATATA
>JABUQX010023777.1:35000-39245 GCA_015478945.1 Trachelipus rathkii | reverse complement strand
CCGTTTTCGTGCAATCATGGATCCCTATTTTGCATATTCCCTAGGAATTGAAAAATTCATGTGCGCACTAGTCAGGCTGTATTAGACGTTACCTTTCCGCATATATCCTACAGTAGTAGGCAAGTTTTACTTCCGGTCGATATTCGGGAGATGTGGGTAACTTTGAGTACGCTCTACATGTATTGGACTGCCAATGACCTGGATGATGTCCATCATCCATCTGAAAATACAGTCGGATGGTTCGTCATTGTTCACCCAGGGTGAACTGAACGATTCTGTATCGAGAGCTGTATTTGCGATTGGTCTTAGAGCTCGTTGGCTTAAGGTTGCATGAAACATGACTACTGGACATTGGGCACATAGATAACATTTTATCGTAACAGAGAGGCAGAGCTGCGGAGGCTCTTCCAGTCAGATGGTACCTTGTGTATTGCAGTGAGTGCAGGGCTACCTACTCGCTATGGGGACTCCCAGCATACGATGCAGGTGAGTGGCGAATGTTTATTGACACTTCCAAGAGCAGCTTAAAGTGTGTGTTGTTACACAACGGCAACAGGTATGCTTCGGTTCCAGTGGGGTACTCGGTACGGATGAGAGAGGAGTAATGCAAAAATCAAGACAGTTTGGAGAGGCAACAATATCTGGTACATGGATGGTAAATATATGTGCGTCAACCTCAAAATGGTAAACATTCTTGCTCAGTCAGCAAGCAGGGTTTCACCAAAATATACCTGCTTCCTGTGCTATTGGGACAGCGCGGGCGGCAAAGGATCACTAGACCAAAAGAGAAGGGCCACCGACGAACCTTGACGCCAGGTGACCTAGGAACATCGTACCGTGAACCACGTTACAGAAAGAAAACTATCATCTTAAACCTCCACATCACATGAAAACTTTGAGTTTTGATGAATACATTTGTCAGAAGGCCTGGACATGATCGGTGAATGCTTACGCGTATATATGCTCACGTTACCTGGGTTGAGTGACCGAGAACGAAAAACGGTGGGATATAGATACCCACAAATTCGGACACTCCTCCGTGATGCTTGCCTTGTTGATACACAATGACTGTGTTAGAGCAAGACCGTGGCATTTCTTTTCTCAGAATGTAGCCACAGAATTTGTCTGAACGGAACAGGAAAGCCGATAACCACTAACATTAGTACAGGAAACGCTAGACAGTTTTCATCTCATGGATGATAGAAAATAAGTATAAAGAGCACTCTTACCATTCTCACCTAAGAAAATTTCCGGATAACCTAGGCGATGTTAGTTATGAGCAGGGTGAACGCTTCCCATCAACGATCTAAGTTCATGGAAGGACGTTACCAACAAGTGGGAAATCAATATGATGGCCGACTATTGTATGGAGCTTGATGGAGGGATATTTGCAGACACTACTGCACAGCTAGATCGTCTAGCGAGAGAAAGTTACTACCAATCGTGGTATGTACATTACTAACCCAATCCTTCTATTAAATTCATTGTTGTCCCATATTCCTCTTTATTCATAGTTGTATTATATGTTTTAAATGTTTAACATATATCTATCAAAGAAATGTATCATATCATTGCGATTTTTGTTTCTCTCCCTTCATATATCCCAATATATAATAATATATATATATATATAATATATATATTATATATATATATAATATATATCATATATATATCATATAATATCCATATATATATATATATATATATATATATATATATATATATATATATATATATATATATCACAATAATTGTGATATACTCTCTTGAAAAAAAATAAAAATCATAAAATTTTACAAATCTGTGTTACACACAATATCTCACAAATGCGATGTGATATGCAAAAACTGATTACATTTTTGGAATCAGCACATCAATAATCAATTGCGAAACCCCGTCCAAGAAATTTCATGTTTACCAGTGTTATATACAAAGTAATAAAACAAAAAGTAAAAAACTATTTCTTACCTATAGCAAACCATTCACATATTTAAAAATAATTAAATGAAGATTGAAAAGTTTCGTAGTTAAACATATTTAAACTTAACTTCAGTTGAATAAGCTCTAAGGTTAAAAATGACAGAACATTAGCAGTTCTCCATTTTCAGGGGATAACCTATTTCTTGTGGCTTCATAAATATTTCCTCCTGTTCTAATTATTCTTCACTTTCGACTGATGACGGTGGGGCTAGAAAGGTATTTTTATTGCTAGTTTTTTCAAACTCATAAAACTATTTCAGTGTTTTTCCACAAATTGAAGGGAATATCATTGTCTCACTGGACAAAGTAGGCAAATTACATATTTGTTTATTTCTTGATGTAATTCCGTATGTAGCCTTTTACTTTTATGTACAATAATCACATCGTCAGAAGAATGGGACTTTCTTTTTTCACTCTCACTTTCTTTTCTGTATGACGATTTTGATGCCACAATTTCTTTAAAACAATCCATTAAAGAAGTGAAAATGGAACCTTCAGCTTCACTTTCCCCACTACGTAAATCATCGTCAGCAGAAGAGTCAGGAGCTAAATTTTCATTGCATATTCTTTCATGCTCAACAGCCATATTTTTTACTGGATTCGATCGGATTCATGCTTGAAAGAATTAGCTTTGATCGCAGATCTAAGAAAGTGCTACACACAAGAATCTTAATCAACATAAAAACTTAGAAAGTCTTTTTTTCTACTGATTTCTTAAGATCTTCAACGAGTGTAATTATTCCACTGAAGCTTTTGCTTTTAATTGCCTTATTTAAAAATAGATTTATTGCTAAAATGGAAGGGATCACTTGGGCGCTTGTTTTAGTGATGTTGTCAAATGGCTCAAGTAAATGGAATAATTTTGCCACTGAAAATCAGTCAACATTTTTTGATTGCATTCAGCAGCGTATATGGATAGGGGAACTTTTTGTTCAAACAATCTTTTAAGCATATCATAAGTTCTGTTCCAGCGTGAAGAAACGTCTTGAATTAATTTATGCTGTTTGACATTCAGCTGCATCTGTAAAGTTTTAAGCTTTGCAGCTGCCGTTGCTGAATGGTGAAAATGAGAGGATATGCTTCTGCAAGTAAATAAAATATCTTTAACAGACTTCTGACATAATATTGAATCGTGAATGCATAGTTGCAACATGTGAATAAAACATGAAATTGATAGCAAGCCACTCTCCCTTATACCAGCTACCATGTTTGGTCCATTATCCCGTATCACTAAATTAATTCTATTTTTTAGAATATTGAAAAATGTCAAAGGCCCTTATAGGATCTGACAAATGACAAAGATTTTCGCCATATTGGCTACAAAATTTGGCTATATTTTTATTTTTTTTGGAAAATAAAGCCGTTTTCGTTTTTCTACATGCTGGAAATAAACTTTCCCTTATGTTGAACGTTAATTTATTGTTTATCAAGCCTCAGATTCGGCACTACTAGTTCGGGCAAAAGCAATTACCGAATCATTCGGCATATTTGGCCGAATAGGCCGAATACCGGATATTTACCGAATATTCGGCACATCCCTACATATAGTATAATATATATATATATATTATATATATATATATTAATATATATTATATTATTAATTATATATATATACGATATATATATATTAATTATATTAGATATTATATATTTATATATATATATTATATATATATATATTATACGTATATATATATATATAATATAACCGTATATATATATATATATATAATTATTATATATATATATATATTATATATATATATATATATATATGTATATTATATATAATATATATATATGATAATATAATATTATATATATACCGTATATATTATATAATATATATTATAAATATATATATATAATATATTATATATATATATATATATATATATATATATATATATTATAATATATATATATAATATAAGATATATATATATATATATACCGGTTATATAATATATATATATATAATATATATATATATATATATATATATATATATAATATATATATATATATACTATATATATATATACAGGGTTCACACTTTTCTGGAAACATCAGGGAAACAGAAAATTGGTTCAAGGAAATCAGGAACGTTTTAAGATATGCTGAAAGTCAGCGAAACTTCCAAAAAGTCCGGGAAATTTAAAATTTCAAAACATATGAAGAATGATCCATGAACCAAAATTTATATTTTTTATATAGTTTTTTTCACTTACTGTATAATTGTGGAAAAAGAGATGTATT
>JABUQX010023777.1:0-30000 GCA_015478945.1 Trachelipus rathkii | reverse complement strand
TTTGAAGATAGATCGCAGGAGATATTTAAACCAAAACATTTATTTCCATCCATGAATTTGTTACTGACTACTATTAGAACATTAGAAATATAGAGACAGTAAGAAGCCACATGGGCCTATCGATACTGTCCCAGTCAACTCACTAAGCTAAACGATGGTCATGCAAATCCCCAACACCCTAGGTCTGGTCAAAATTACTGTAACTAAAAATCCACCAATTTGCTTAGCTATAAAAAAAAAAAATATATTTACCGTATACTATAACTACCCAAAACCATCCCCATACCTTAACAATTAAGTTATAGTCACACATGCAATCTAATATTATAAAAACTACTGTAACTAAAAACCCACCAATATTGACTTCGTCTAAAATATACTTATATGATTACCAATTCCATCCATATACCCACTCCAACCCTTTCTTAAAAATGTTGCAACTGGTTCACGCTCAAACAACCTCCTGTGGTTTACAATCATTTCCAAATTTAACAAACCCTATTACTGAAAGCAGCTCTTCTTATATCAAGATGGCCATGCTTTCTTCCTTATTTTCTTGTCTATTGTATGGCCCCTGGTCTCCCGTCCGTGCTCTACTTTGAAGAATTTATTGGTCTCCATATTATCAATAGATGTAAAAAATTTGTAGACTTGTTATCATGGTCCCCTCTTAGAAATCGACCTTTCTACAGAAACCATTCTAACTCTTCAGCCTCTCTCATAGCTTCTCTACCCCACCAGAAACATCCTTGTTGCTTCTATGTTGCACTCTCTATAGCATTATCTAAGTCTTTCTTTAAATAAGGGGCCAACTTGAGGCACCAATAGCCTACTCTATTTATCTGGCCGTTAAATCAGCTATGTATCAGTTTACTTATTACTTCCTAGCTCTTGTAAAGATCAATTGCGATATTAGGTAATACTTTAGCTGAGGATGAATGAAACTTTACGATAGACTATACATTAAAACCTTATAAAACTTATAATTTCATACAAAAATGGTATCAAAAAATTCTTTGAAGTATTTTTTTTACCGATTAACATATATTATAAATGCATATTTTTAATAAAAATATCAAAAACTACGCTCCCGAAATTTTTTTTGGACTAAATTTCGCGTTTTATATTTAGGAGATAACACTATCGATGTTTGTTTCTGATATTTTCCAATTATTTATATATCGATAAAATAATTTTCTTTCGATAATTTTTTACGATTTCAACGATTCAATTGAACCATAGTATATTTATACTGTGATTGAAATATACAAACGTAGTTAATTAATAAAATAAAAAAGATTTGTTAAATAATTATTTTTCGTTACGATAGAATATACAAAAAATTAAATAATGCTCTATATATATCTACTTATATATATATATATATATATATATATAATATATATAATATATATATATATAATATATATATATTATATATACTATATATATATAGTATATATATTATACTATTATATATAATATATTATATAGTATATATTAGCAGTTTCAAATCACCTTCTAAGTTCAAAAAAATTTCTAGTTCAGAAAAGTTAAGTTAGTTTAAGTTTTTTAAGAAAATTGTTTAGTGCCAAGCTTCTGGCATAATTCCAGAGGAAGCCTCTGCTACTAAAGAAATTTATTCTTAAAAAAAACTTTATCTTAACTTTAACTTTTCTAAACTTAGAAATTTTTTTGAACCTAGAAAATTTTTGGTGATTCGAAAGGTGATTTAAAAATGCAATTTCCCATATATGATTAATATATATATATATATATATTATAATATATATAATATATATTATATATAATATATATATATATATATATATATATATTATATATATATATATATATATATATAGAGAGAGAGAAGAAGAGAGAGAGAGTAGAGGAAGAGAGAGAGAGAGATAGAATTATAGGCGTACGCCATATATAATCGATCTACGTAAAACGTAAACTTTTACAGATTAAATGACGTATAGGCGTATACGTGGAATAAGCGTATACGTAAGTTTGAAATATACGCACGATAATAAGCGCACACTTAACGCTTGAAATATATTAAAAATTTTGATGTTGGACATCCAAATTCTTAACATGGGTTTGTATCATGCAAATCTTGTTTGTTCTGTCACCAGACCAAACAACCTTTACATGATTTTTACCAACATATGCGAAATTTATACCACCCAAAGGTAATATATCTAACGCATACATTGGGTAGAAGCTATTGCGAAATCAAGAGATGCGCTCTTTACTGTAATTATAACTAATAAATAAATAACTACTGAATAAATACTAAACCTTTAATTTGAATACACACCTTATTATGCACACGAAGATCTTTAAATATATGTGATAATATACCCATGTGGTCTCTAATATAATGAATAAAATTGTACTGGCCAACACAAAATTAAACCTAATTATATCAGCTACCTGAATATACCTCACATTCGTAGATGCAAAATGTTCGGCAGACCTCAGTTTAAGTCTGAGCTTTAGACTAAGATGATAAAATGAAGATCTTACCAATAAATTCTGAAGTATTGTTTGCCCAAGATTAAACTTGTAATTATAAATCCAAACTTTCAAGCGGTGGAGCTTGATGCGCAATATATAAACTTTCATATATTAGACATTAGTTTTAATTTAAATTTAAGTAAAATATTTACAATTTAAGATTCACTTGATTCAATTTGACATTAATTAAAAGATAATCACAACTTTAAACAATGATTGACTTGCCATATAATAACAATGGACTTATTATTTATTTTATAAACGAACTTTGACAAAATATAAATTCAAACAGGATTCACAAAATTTCACGTCCATCACTTTCAAGAATTACGAAAAAGTAAAAACTGACCGTCGAAAATTGGAAACATGCCGCGGACAGCTAGATTGGTTTGAGTTATGAAAATGGAGTGATTATTGTATGACGCTGTAGCATTTGCTACAAAACATTTTTTTATGTGATATGAATGGATTCACTAATAATTATAAATGTTTTATATAAAATGATGAGTCAGAAAATATAATTTTATTAACCTCCCCAGCAAGATTGTATTTAGCATAAATACAATCTGACAGATTTACAGAAAAGTATGTTTAATTTTACCAAAAAAAAAAAAATGTGCAAATTCACAGAAAAAGAAAAGAGAAAAAAAAGAAGCATTCATCACAATGTATATATATAATAATATACAACACACAATTGCGATGAATGGTAGGAGTAATTGTCAATCACAAATCAGCGAGATTAGCCTTGATAAACTTATCTAATTTCAAAGCTGCAGCTCGCTTAGGTCTAACACTAGGGTTAGTTGCAGGTTGATCTGAGATTGAGTTAGAGTCATTTTCAGGTTCGTCTTGATTGTGTGAGTTTGTGTCAAGGCTAGGAGGAGCTTGACGGTCATGGGTGAGTGAAAGTTCCAGCGGAAATAGATTGTTAATAGAGTGGTGAGCTACAATGCCATTTCCTTGCTTTAGTCTCACTGATCTTATTTTGTTGTCATGTCCTAATATTACTTCCAAAACCCGGCCTAGTAACCAAAATGGCCTAGATTTGATGGGAGATCTAATCAGGACCACATCACCCACTTTGATTTTATTGTCCCAAGCAACTTGGTATAAATCTCTGCTCTGCTCACGCAGGCTAAGAAGGTATGTGTCGTACCAAAGTTGCTTAAATTCGTAAAACATACGCTCTTGATTCTCCAGGGTGACTTCCAACTTGTCTTTGTTATCTTCACTGACCCATACATCTGCGTTTTCATCCCTCAAAATCAAAGATGATGTGTTGTGCATTTTGAGGAAAGAATTTGGAGTGATTACTTCAAGAATATCAACACCTGAACGTGTATAAGACAAAGGTCTGCAATTGATGGCGTTTGCTATGAATGAAAGTGTGGTCAAGAGTTCAAAGTATGTAAGCTTGGAGCGACCAATTACTTTATACATGCAGTATTTTACAGTTCTAATCAATCTTTCCCATAGGCTCGCAATCCAAGCTGAGTACAAAGGGACTTTGATATGTTTGATATGATTTTTGGACAATTCTTCAGTGAATTCATCTGAAGATAATGCATTTGACAAAATGTCACCACTTTTGACAAATGTTCTGGCATTATCTGAATATAGATATTCAGGAATGTTATAGCGGTTGCAGAAACGCTGGAATGCTAGTAAGAAATTCTGAACCGTCATATCTGGGAGCAGCTCAAGGTGTATTGCTCGTATATTCAGACAAGTGAATACAAGTATGAACATTTTTTCTGAGGTGTTTGCTTTTTTATTGTGCACAAAAATGTGCCCTGTGTAATCAACTCCAACGTGTTTGAAGGGGATTACCAGATTCATATGGTTTTTAGGTATATCAGTATATTTGGGATATTTGAAAGCAAAGATGTTCATTTTAGTGCAAGTTTTACATTTATGAATAACATTCCTGACTGCTGTCCTTGCTCCTGGAATCCAAAAACCTTGATTGCGGAGAAAATTAAGTGTGGATCCCATTCCCAAATGTTGTACTTTGTGATGGCAATGGCTAATTAAAAGTGTTGTGAAGTGATGATGCTTTGACAACAATATGGGATTATTCACATTGTAGTCAAAGATAAGGCATTTTGATAATCGACCTTTACTTCTTAGAATGCCATTGTCATCTATGAATAAGTTTAAGTTGTTGATTAAATTAGGAATCTGCTGTATATTCCTATTGTCATCCAGCAAGAAAGTTATTTCAGCTGCAAAATTATTAGCTTGCACTTGTCTAACCCAATACTGTAATGACCTTTGATAAGGGTCTACTTTTGATTTAATGCAGAAAGGTTTGAATAAGTATGAAGTTACCTTCATAAGCTTGACAAAATTTGAATATTTTTCTATGTCTATAATGGCATGTTGCACATTAATCATACCAATATTAACAAACATAGAATTTTTTAATTCTGAAGAGATGGAAAGTAGTGGATATTCAGGCCATTTTCTCAAATCATTACACAACCATGGAGGAGCACTTAACCAAAATTGAAGCTGTTCTTTGTATTTCTTAAATGTAATACCCCTGGTTATAAGGTCAGCAGGGTTTTCTAAAGTATTAATGTACTTGAAAAAGAATGATAGTTTAAATTTGTCTTTTAAACCTTGAAGAAGTTGTTTAAAATCGGTAATACGATTTTTAGTGTATTTTGATTTTAATTTGGTTATACCTGTCAACATCCAATTCAGAATTACTTGAGAATCTACTATAATATTCACAAAAGTGAAGTGAATATTACTGTATGCCTCTAATAGAGAAGACAAGCATTTAAGGGACAAAATCACACCCAAAAACTCTAATGTTGGTATACTGTAGTTCTGTTGGTCATTAAGGGGAGAGACTTTAGATTTGGCAAATAAAAAATGAGTCTCTGATGTGTTATTATTACATGCATACACAACAAAGCCATATGCCTGCTGTGAACTGTCACAAAATATGTGCAAGGCATAAGATTGTGTCTCATTTAGAGCTTGACGTTGAAAAGAAATAGTATGAATAGAAATCAGATCATTATATAATTTTATCCATTCATCAAAAATGTTATTTGGGAGTATAGCATCCCAATCGTGTTTATCTTGCCATATGGCTTTCATTAAGATTTTACCTCTTATGGCAATAGGCAATGCAAATCCTAATGGATCAAAAATTTTAGAAATTTCTGATAAGATCTTTCTTTTGGTATTAGAAAATTGATTGAGGTTTATTTGATTTATGTTTATGGTGTCAGTGGAAGTATTATACCTATAACCTAACACCTTTTCATAAGCAGAATCATGAGTGACATATTTATTATCTTTTTTCATGATTTGTTGCATGTTTTTGTTGTTCGTATTAAATGAACGCAAGACAAATCCTCCTTGAAAAAGTCTATCATAACTACAACTGTAAAGGTACTTTAATTCTTCTAAAGAGTTGCAGCTCATTACCAAATTATCAACATACAGCTTAGATGTAAGTGCTTCAGTACATTTGTCTTCAGGAAATTGGGATAAATGGTGTCTAAGTACTTGATGGAGGATGTACGCAGAAGATGTGTACCCAAATACGATGGTATTGTATCTGTAAAACCAAACAAGTTGATTTCCTTCTCTCCATAAAAGACAAAATCTGTTTTTATCTATTTCCTCCTTTAATCTGATCATGAGGTACGCCTGTTTTATATCTGCTAACAGAATGTAGTCATTTGTGCGAAAAGAAAAAAGAAGTTTTAATAGTGAGGCCATCAGATCAATTCCTTCATATGCAGCCTCATTCAAAGAGGGAGAAAGTTTGTTAAGTTTGAAGCTACAATTGAGAACGGGTCTGACTTTTGTTGTGACCTGTATGTCTGTTTTGACAACCGCACGATGAGGTATAAATATGTAGTTATGAATTTGATTAGGATTGACTTCTATCTTTTCAAGGATGTTATCTTGAAGTTGTTGTTGAAAAACAGCATTGTATTCATTAAGTAAGTTTTTTGCTTTGAGTGATTGAATGACCCTATCCATTACCCTTAAAGAAATATGGTAGTTGGATGGTACTTGAGTAATTTTATCCTGATGCCAAGGAAGACACACATGGTATTTACCATCTTTAAATATGATGTTATCAACAAATTGTTTTACCATGTCTTGATCATAGGACGTTATGTGTTTATCATTTGAAGGTATGCCTATCGATTCTAAAGAGAACATATTTTGAACTCCATGTTCAACATCTGAATCAGTCAAAATTTGATCATAAGGATCATAGTAAGATTTGATAGGGTTTATTATTGTGTTTATCATAGTTTCACTGAAAATGTTGGACACCTTAGTGTCATTAAGATTTGAAAAATCATTTACACTATCATCATTAGCATCAAAACGATATGGTTTATACATTTGAGAGAGTTGACTATAATATAAAAAATTTTCAACATTTCCCATTAAAATCAATTTATTGTTAATCATGAAACAATTACCGTTCATGCAGTTTATCAATTTGAGTGAAGGGAAGTATTGAATAACATCAATTCCCAACAAACATTGAATTTCAAAAGTATGATCTGAGGCTAACTCATTTTTATTTAAGTTATGATCCGCAAATGAATACCCCAAACGTTTTAAATTCTGTACAGCTATATTTACACCTTTTACAGAATAATCTAAATTTAAATTATTATCAATTAACATAGGCATGCTAATGGCGTTCTGCTGTTCTATTTTTAATGCTAGGTTTATTTGCTGTAAAGATCTCTGTTGAGATCCAATGAAAGTATGAATGTCATATTGTATTGTATTTAGCTCATGGCAATCTTCATACATTTCTTTTGCAAGTTTACCAGAGATATACGACCTCATACTACCAGTATCCAATATGCAAGTTATTGCCTTTATTTTATTGCCCTTTACTATATTTATTGTCATAGTAGGCAATAAATATATTTGATCCGATCTCTGATGATAATTTAGGCACAAATTGTTGATGGTAGAACTCTGTGCAGGCTTAGACTTAGGGCACAATGCTGCAATGTGAGAATGTTCATTGCAAAAATAACAAGGATATTTCAGATTATTTTTGGCACCTAGGCAGTTATTAGGTTTATGTCCCAAACCTGAACAATATATACAAAGGTTTAATTCCTTAACCCTATTAATTCTGTCTGCATAGGTTATGTATTTACCACATCTCAACATACTATGTCCCTTCACTTGGCAAAACTTACATAAGCTAAGATTGTAATGATTTACAGAGGAAATGTTATTTGATTTGGTATCACCATCAACAAGACTTATGTTATTAT
The DNA here is from genome assembly GCA_015478945.1 of Trachelipus rathkii. Lineage (NCBI taxonomy): Eukaryota > Metazoa > Arthropoda > Malacostraca > Isopoda > Trachelipodidae > Trachelipus > Trachelipus rathkii. The sequence goes on along the minus strand of JABUQX010023777.1, from coordinate 22,183 downwards.
TATTATTATTATCACTCTTATTCTTAATCCTAGTTTTATTTACAGTATCACTATTATGACCGGTGAAAAAATTCTGCAAGCCTTCCTTCATTTTAGTATCTGTCCTAAGTTTATCCTTTTTAGGACAACCATCATCTACCTTAAGGTAATCTGTCCTTTGTCTGTCCTTCATTTTGGGCTTGACAGACGATGCATTTTTATGCTTTTTTGATGTTAAGCATAAAGTTTTAATGACTTCATTATAGTTGTCAAATATATCAGTTAATGAAGGATAATTATTATCAATTTTATAAATAAGTTCCCTTTTAAATGCAATGGGCAAGTTTTTAAACATGATATAACTCATTAACTTATTTCCTGCAGAATTTTGAACCAAAAAGTCATAACCATGATTTTTAAGCTCATGAATGTAGGTCCTTACCTCATTAATGAACATCTTCGTATTTACAAATTCTACATCATAACCAACATCCAAATTACCATTTAATATTTTGTCAAAAATATCATTAACAACACTATCTATATCTAGAAACTCTTTTTTCAATATTTCCAACGCTATTTGATAGTTGTTATCTACATACTGCAGATGGCCTATCAATTTCGACGCATAACCTTTCAAATATGAATTAAGGTAGGCTAACTTATTAGCATCACTATACGTTTTAAGGCCTATTACATTTTGAAACTGATTAAAAAATTGTGAAAACTGCAATCTATCCTCCGCACTACCCTCAAAAGTCATACACTTTAACGAAATAGGCTTAGGTTCATTGAAATTACACTTATTCAAAGCGTCAATAAACATATGAGTAGAATCGTGAAAACTGCTAATATCGTTTGCCCCATTTGGATTGAAAATTTCAAATGGGTCAAGGGACGCTTCGATATCGAAATAGTAGCCAACCTGCCCTTCAACTTCGTTTTGAAAATAACTATTGTCAAGGTTTTCGATATCATATTCATCGAATAATTTTAAGATTTTATTATCTGTTACCTTTATAGCATCTAACAAAGAGTTAATAGTTTCTTTTTGTTTAAGAAATAGTGTGCTAGTTAATTTATTTTCATCTTTGAACGCGGTTAATTTTTTAATAAGTATAGTAATACGAGACTTTTTGACAGCTCGTTCTCTGACGATTTTGGCAACCAAGTCTTTACATTTAGCAACTGCCTCATCAGACATAATTGATATATATTTACAAAATTATAAAATACGAAAATTACCAATTAATCCTATATCAATAATAGTTTAATTACTGAGCAAATATATTAATTTATTACTATATAAATCAGCAATAATTTAATAATTGAAAGCTTTGAATTTAAATATTACTTGCTTATATAGGCTCCAAATTATTCTATATACAAAGACAAATGCACTCAAGTACTTCGATCGCGTTCGTAAAATATGCATAAATGTCCATGAAAGAAAGCAAGACTTCACGTGTTGATCAGAATAGACCTTATAAAAGACACATAAACTTGCGAGGATTAGACAAACTTAAATTCTGCAGACTTTTTAATAGCTATTACGTGAGCGCCAAACTATAATTGCAGAAAGCGTGAGATAAAATCTAAATAAAATCATGACCATGTACAGCACACATTTTTTTTTTTTGTTTCTCACTTTCAAGTGTTACTTCAGGCTCAGCTTAAATGAATTACTATAAATACATCGCGCTCTATAAATCAAACGTCTAGAGGTTACAAATATTATAATGTGTGCAGCCTTATCTACAAGTCAATATTTTGACTCAAGCGCGAAATAGAGAGCACAAAATTGATGATATGCACAAATCACAAATTGTGAAGCTGCATCAAATATAATAGTCGTTATACCGTGGAATTAAACTTTATACCGTTTTACGGTAAGTTTGATTAATATTTTACGCACTCATAATTAATGCGCAGCACTTACTGCATTGTAAAATTTATATTAAAAATTTCGATGTATGGACATTCCAAATTCAATTAACATGGGTTTGATCATATATGTGTAAAATCTTGTTTGTAATCTTGTCACCATTATCTCAAACAACCATTTACATGAATTAATTAGCTTTTAACCAACATATTCCGTAATAGTATACCGATCATAACATTTGGTTAATTAATAATCTTAACGCACTATATTGGCGAAGAAGCTATTGCGAGAAATCAGAGGAGTATGCTTCATACTTTACTGTGTATTAATAAGGGCTAATAAATAATAACTGAAATTAAGAATAAAACCTTAAATATTGAATTGAGCAACCTTTATTATGACTATCTCATCGACAGTTTTTAACTTTAAATATTTATTATTGGATTTATACTATTCAATCTCCAATAGTGTCTCTTATCAAAATAATTGTAATATATATTATTAAATATTTGCTACTGCCAACGACAGTAAATATATAACGGTACTTAAACCTTGCGAGTATAATCAGCTCACTCTTTGAGAGTACATACCTTCACAATCGTAGATGCGAAAAATGTTCGGCAGTGCCTCACAGTTTAAGACTCTGAGCTTTAGACAAGATGGGATAAATGAAATCTATACAGATGAGGCAATTTCTGAGTATTGTGAGTTTCGTGACCCCATAGAAATTATACACTTCTAGGTGATATAGTCATCATAACTTTCACACAAAATCACTTTTCAGAGGTCCTTATAGATGCACTCTCTCATGATGTGCTGCCATATATTAATGTTTTCTGATAAGATTATATCAAAATCTTTACAAGAATAAACCATGAGTCTGTGTTCAATTTATAAAATATTAAGTAAAATGAGTAGGTTTACAATTTAAGAAATTACTGTCGATCTGTATATAACAAATTTGATCGATGTAATTAAGAATGTATATATCACAATCTTATTTATAACATTTTTTATTTGTAATTGATCTTGCTCCACATACACTAACACTAGATTGAAACTTATCTTTTCGTACTTATATGATAAACTCTTTATATTACGAACTTATGACAGAGAATATTTCAAATGTCAGAACTAGTGATTCTACTAAAATTTCAACCGTCCATCACACTTATTCAATGAATTTACGAAAAGTCTAAAATCTAGACCTGAGTACACACGAGATCAAATTGGAAATTAATGCGGCGCACGTGGACGCATTAGTCCGTTCTGTGATTGAGTTGTGAATATATATGGTTAGTTTAAGATCAATTTATGACAGTTTAGTGAGCTTACTATAGCCTTATATATAAACATTTTTTTTTAATGAATAGTACTTATAGAGACATGACTTTAATCACACTTATATGTAATATATGAATGTTTATTAATTAAAGATGAGTCAGAACAATATATTTTATTCTATATCAATGAGTTATATCTATTTTAGCTCACCTCAAATAGAAATATAACCTACAATCATAAGCTCTATATAAAACTAGTAATTCTACTTAGAATAGAGAATACATTAGTTAATATATATTTTATTTATTATGAGGGGTGTAATTTATTTGATCCTATCATTATTAATATATTATATTATATTTCACTAATATTTATTAGATTTGATAATCGAGCATATTTAGGTTAACTGTGAATATATAGGATTGACCTACTACGTATGCAACGATTTACCTATTTAATATAATTTATGTAGATACACATCATCCCCGCATCGGAGAGTAGAAATTGTTTAGAGTAGTGCAGCTCTCGCAAGTGACGTGCATACTACGTCATAGTGATCTATTCTCGCTGATTTAATCATGTTTATTATTATTTGTTATCCTTGTTTAGTTATCTATAGTTGACATTATACAACGGACCTTATACCTGTGTCTACCGAAGATCCTGTTACATAAACAGCATACTCGTGTGATGGTCATATGTCACTATATTTTATTATCGTGATTAAAATCTATGCTACACTCTATCTTATTTGACCAAGATATAAATTTACTTTGTGTACCTGAGGTAATGTAATAATATAATGGCTGGTAATAATAGCTTGAGATATTTATTATACTTCTTATATACAAGAAGGGCTATGATATCTACTGAGGCAGACATAATTTCACTACCTCACGCTGAATAATTTGGCTAGAATGACCCTATAAAGGTACAATGGAAACTATGATAGGAAGGTAATAATATGAAGAACCTTACCCACCAGTACCTATTAATATTATATTTTGAATTATTTGAAATATATATGTAAAAGTCTATTTTAAGGATACCTAAAAAAAAATAAAAATTTATGGAAGTTGTAAATATTATCCTATGATGATATTAATGCCCTAACCTTAGGAAATTGAATTTTTTTTTGAAAAGGAAAAATGTATATATTCGACAGGCTCCAAGGCCTTAAGGGCCATCGAGCGCGACGGTGGGAAGACAAACTCTATAGTAAGTAGGAATTTTCAACCGCAACGAATGGTGTAGGAAGGCGGAAGGAACGTTCCCGCGTACTACAACGAAATACCAAAGAGCGGGGTCCGGCAGACACCCCCCGGAGGGGCGGGACAAATAGCTCACTCACAAAAAACCTTAGATCGATATTCACCACAGGAAGAGCCTTTTTGTGAAGAAACGCGCCGACTTCCTGACCATCAGCGGATGTTCTACCCTTGGGGTGACGGCATCTAGCCTTGAGAAACACTAATTATTATTATTTAAAACAATGTGTATCCCCTAAGAGGGCTAGACCAGTGTCTCCGATATAAGGTGTTTCGGAGAGGTCTATCGGCTGCTTTCCAGATGGGAAAGCGGTACAGGTAGAGAGCTACTATTTCCCCACCCACCTACCGCGGTGCAAAGTGTCCGCGGGAACTATACCTTTAAGGTCATTTGGATTAGTCAGCAATTTTGGTGGAATTAATTACACTGGATTCACTCGTACCGCTAACTGAAACCTACCTCCACTGAAACCGAGTATGAAGAAAACACGTCCACCATTCTGAGTGTCTCGCGTGGGACTCTTAGCGCCCATTGGGCCTGGATAGGCCCAGATGCGAATTATGTATACTTTTAACCGTCTTTAAATTTCCCACGTATCAAATAAAATAACATATTAATATAAAAATATTTGGAACCTATAAATTATATATAATACACATAAATAATATTCACTCACGAAAAACTGCTATATAAAGCTTCCTGAGTATGACTAGTAGGTTTAATTTATTACTTTAGCTCATATATAACATATAATTATTATATAGCTAAGCACGTAATTGCTCCTCTCTCTAGTTTCCTCAATATAAACAATATATATACCCTATTCTAGTTATTAATGGACCTAATAATATTAATATATAGATTTAACATACCATTATATAATGTAAATATACTCACCGATAAAATTAAGTCAATGAATGTGACGTCACAGATAATACGTATGCGCTGAGGAAGAACTAGCTGACTTTAAATGTGTAATGATTCGCAACTTAGGAAGCTTAATAGTCTAAAACAATTTACTTTTCTGATAACGGTAGACATTATATGTCATCTACTACACTAAATTGCACAAGTTTCATTTCTAGCAAAGTGTGAGATTCTCTGTTACAACAAGTATATTACCTCAATAAGTATAATTGTGAATCATTTAGCCTTTATACTACTGAATATTTAGTTTGTTAATTCAAATATAGATTATATATTTATTATTTGCTCCTTGAATATATAATATAAGATATATATATTATATATTATTATGATAATATATTCACTATATATAATATAGATAACTCGTGCTACTTTTATATTAGGTTGACTTATATATTAGTAACCTGCAAACTATAATAATATCTGAGTATTATAGGGTATTATATAGTTATAAATATATTATTGTAATTGGTTTAGAGAAATAGTAGTGAATATATAATTATCAGAGTTTTCTTTTATAATCAGAATTACGGTAAAAATTAAGTATGTTTTTTAAAGTTTTTATTTTATTTGTTTAATTTAAAATATATTTTTGAAAAGGGCAAATGTTACGATAATATTTGAATCAGTTACATTATTTTCTGCAAAAAATTTTCTATAAAGTTCCAAACTTATAATTTCTAAGCATTCTATGTAATAAGTAAAGTTTAATGTATAAGATATTTTTAATTAATAAATTCGTTATATGTGGAGCTAAAGCTTCTGGAATCTAGTAGCCAGTAAGCTTGCCACTAAAAGAATAAATTTCGTTAAAACAAACAACTTGAACTTAACTTTTTCTAATTGTAAATTTTGAGATATAGTGTTTTTTGAACTTATGAGCATAATCTTTGTCTATTGAAGAAGATTTTTTTTAATTATCTGAATTCAAATAGTAGAACAATAATACCAAACTATTTGGTTTAGATTTTTAAATGTACATTTCTACACTATGGAGTACATTTTTATATATAAGAGAGTAGAAAATCACTATTGAATATCGATTAAAAACAATTTAAATTCACTAAACTAATAAATAATATACCGATTAAGTAATATATATAAGAACTATCGAATGAGTTTCTATTAATCGATAGTGATTTGAAACCGCATTTTACGAACAGTTCATTACTTAATCACCTACATACTATATCCTTAAAAAACGAAACTCGAAAAATGGCTAGTAACAGTTCAATCAATAATATAGGAGAAGTTTCTGTTTATAATATATTTTTATTAAAATATATACTCCATTGTTGAGAGATAAAGGTTGAAGAAGATGTAAAAAAATTTTCAAATAGTTTTTTTTTGATATCACATACTTTGTAAATTACTTCAGGTTGACCACTGAGTCAGCTCTTATGAAATGTAGATCACAGTTAAGTGAGAAGGTTATATCACCACTCAGCTAAAATGGAACTTACCTGATTTTACTCACTAGAAGATTATATATATCCACAATCTAGTTCACGATATATATTTATATATTATTTAAACTTACATAATCAATACGACGATGGGGCTCAAGAGATAATAGTGATAGGGATAGGTAGTGATAAAAATATAAAAACACTACTCTTACATCTCTAATGACGCTCTCACAGTAAAATACGAACGCGAACGAAAGGCGAAAGCCGAGCATGACCCCTCACTCACCTCACTCACCCTCACCCGGTTATGAGAGCTGACCCGGAGCGGGAAGGAAAGCCGGGTTGAGAAATAAGAACTGCTCACGGTAGTGTTCACACGGTCGTGCGCTAGCAAATCGAATACGGGGATGTGCGAAGAGATAGAATGACAGACAGCAAAGGGATATAATGATTAGTGAGTATACTGATGATGTATGTCATATTATATGGAGCAATCGAGAAAGTATAGGGTAGGGTTAATAACCATATAATATATTATGTTAGGTAATTAGTACATTAGAACAAACAGTAAGAAGAAAGGGGATAGGTATGAGTATATATTAAAAACCAAAATGTTATATAGTTATAACAAATACGCCGGAAGACTCTAAGTCAAAAAACTATAAGATCGGAGCGTGCAAGTGTATTGAGTATTCGTTTAGAAAATAAGGTTAGAAGTTGAGTGTGCATTTGGATATAATATACACCGTAAGTCGCGTTAAAAAAAACGTTCAAAGAAGTTTTTGGTACCTCGTGGTGTCACTTGAAATGTAGGTAATAGATATTGATTAGTCCCGAAAGGGGATTTGAGATGTTAATGGAGGTTACGTAAAGTTTGATTCACCTCAGCCCAATAGGGGGCTCGATAGGTTGAAACGCATTTTGACCGTCATTCTTCATCCCTACACGAACGAAACGAAGATAAGAATGCTCATAAAAGTTACATTTTTATCTACGTTATTTTTAAATATTTTTATTAATAAAATATCCGATTTTATAATTATATACTCGCTAATCGGTAAAAAATAAATTCGAGAGAGAATTTTTTGATACCAATTTTTGATAAATATATAGTTAAAATATATATTAATCTGCTAATAGCTTAGTAGTTAATAGTTTATTCACGCTACAGCTATAAGACTGTCATCCCAAATGAATACCAATAGGTTGCTTAGACGTGATAGTAAGAGCGTGTGCACCTTGCCCGGGTGCCAAATAATACTGATATACTGTAATTTGAGTATTACAACAAAATATGAGCTTTAATTACGAGAGAGTAAAATAGAAATATCAGAACGAGAGTATCTTTAAAGTTTTTTTTTACCAGATTAGTGTATATTATAAATGCATTATAATTAAATTTATTAATTATAAAAATATGAAAATTATACACGCTACTCGCGGAAAAAAAGATTGACAATAATTCGTGCTATATATTATCAGGTGAGCGAGATTACATATAAAACTTAACTATCCGAAGTCTTATGCTTGCTGAACGTATTTCCAAATTTATTTTTATATCGTAATAATTCACAGACATAAATAAAATCGATAATCTCTTCCTCACGTTTCCCGATAATTTTTTACGATTATTATCAACGATTCGATTGTATAGACAAAATGTACTTAAATAATTTTTAATATACTCTGTAGTATTGGAACATATGGAATATACCATAACGTAGATAATTAAATAAAAAAATTTAAAAAAGATTGTTATAACTAATGACTTTTACGTGCGATATGGCACTTAAAAATTATTTTCAAAATAATTAAATATTTATCTATTCATCTCTCTCTCTTACTCTCTCTCTTCTTCTCTCTCTCTTCTCTCTTCTCTCTTCTCTCTCGCTCTTCTCTCTCTCTCTCTCTCTCTCTCAATCTCTCTCTCTCTTCTCTTCCTCATCTCTCTCCTCTCTCTCTCTTCTCTCTCTTCTCTCTCTCTCTCTCTAATTCATCTCTCTTCTACTCTCTCTTTCTCTCTCTCAATCTCTCTCTCTCTCTCCTCTCTTCTCTCTCTCTCTACTCTCTCTACTCTCTCTATTTCTTCGCACGCTCTCTCTTGTCTATCATATTCTCTCTCTCTCTCTCTCTCTCTCTCTCTCTCTCTCTCTCTCTCTCTCTCTCCCTCTCTCTCTCTCTCTCTCTCTCTCTCTACTCTCAAACTCTTGCTGCACTGAACCTTTATCTGATTCTCCATCTACCTTATATATAGCCTTCTATGATAATATGATTGTGACCCTATAGTATTAGTCATATATAAATAATAAATATATATATAACTTAATTACTATAATATAATATGAATTTATAACTAGTATAGTATAGTATATAGTCTAATATAGATATAGTATATACTACATATATATAGTGTTAATTATATATTATAAATTAATATATATATATATATAATATATATAATATATAATATATGATATTATTATAAATTAATATTAAAATATATATATTATAATATATATATATCAGAGAGAGAGATAAGATATATATATATAATATATATGATATGTCGTTATTAGCGCCTGACCGCTTTATCACTATATACTAATCGATCTCGCCTATCATACTGTATAGCTTGAAAACTTTTACGACAAGGACGTTACTGTATGTCCACGTACGTATAAGTCTATCAAGAATGAGGTTAGGTATTTTAAGAGCCCTCTTACTAGATACGAGATCGAGATATTTATAAATATTTAAATGTAACGATTAATAGCCTAAACTCATCTCCTTCTTCTATAAATATATATAAATATATATAATATATATAAAATATAATATATATATATATATATATTATATAATATAATATTATATTATATATATATATATATATATATATGGTAAGTATTCTAGTTTTTATTAAATATTTTCTGAAATTTTTAGTTCAGAAAAAATTTTCTCAAGTTCAAAAAAGTTAGCTTAAGTTTTTTAAGAAAATTCTTTAGTGGCAAGCTCCTGGAATTATGCCAAAAGCTTGTCTCACTAAATATTTATCTTAAAAAACTTAACTTAACTTTTCTGAACTTAGAAATTTTTTTGAACTTAGAAATTTTTTTCAGAAAATATTTAGATCAAATACTAGATATATATTATATATATATATATATATATATATAAATATTTATATATAATATATATATATATATATATATATATATATATATATATATATATATATAGTATATATTATATTATATATTGTATATATATATATATATATATAAGTAGTAATAATTGTACCGGCTAAGGAGAAGAACGTACCATGGTTTCGCTATTCGAAGAAATACGTACACGTGATTCGTAGATATGTATGTACGTATATGAGTTTGTTCTATTTCATCGATATATAATATATATATATTTTCCCGTCCCCCGTTTACCCCAACCCCCTTTTGTATATATACATACGTATGTGCGCACCGCAGGTGCGCACACACGAGCGTTCATTGATGACGTAGTCATCAATGTACACGAGTTGTTATTTACATACATACACATTTGCATATACACACATTCCCCCTCCCCCCCCCCCCTTACAACCACTATTACCCCCCTTCGCTTTACCCCACCACCACTTTCGCTCACCGCACCAGTTGCCATGACTTACATTGGTTTACCCTACCCCCCTTTCTTTCTCTGTTGTTGCCATGCCTACATTGGTTTACCCTACCCCCCTTTCGTTGCCATGACTACATCATCAGTTACCCTACTTCCCTTTGCTGTCTGCTTCATCTCTCGCACACACACCCGCGTTTGCGCGCACGCCGGGCACCGCAGTTCTTTTCGCGCCGCTTTCCTTCCCCGCTCCGGGTCAGCCTCCACCGGGTCCGCTCGCCTTTCGCCTTTCGTTCGCGTTCGGTTTGCTGCGTCATTGATGAGAGGGTTTTTTTCTACCCCTACTCCCCCATTCTCTTGGCCCCCACTCGTCGGGATGAGTTAATATATAAAATTCGGACGAGGTGGAACTCGAACCTCGTCCTCACGTCGCTTCAGCTTGGCCGTGGTCAGGAAGTATAAAAACTATTATATACTTTCACATATATATCTTCTATTTTGCTCATTTTAGTATTTTATTTTAGGATATAGTATTTTATTTTATGATATAGAAACTATTAGCTATATTCAGTATTTTAGTTTAGTGGAATTTATATTTTTGTCCCTGTTAATATAATTCACCAGAATTTTCACTAAAAAATCTCAACGAGCATCACTTCAAATTCAAAATCCGTCCTATTAAGTCGTGCTTGTGAAAACAAAAAATTAATCAAAATGTAAAAGGGTATAGAGGTAAATTTCTTCATTTCCTTTCAAATATTTTTACTATCAATCTATCTCTATTCTCTTTACCTTCTCACCAATCAAATTTACCCTAACTAAGATTTTAAGTGCTAGGTTACAAAAGCCAAGAGGCAGAGTTATCTAAGGACTATCAAAATCTTATTCAAGGAGCAAAAAAATCTTTGAAAACAACAAATTCAGGTAAGGCTAATTTAGATTCACAATTATACTTATATATCATTTTTTAAAACCTTATATCTTTCAAAGATTTTTTTTGTAATTAATTTAATCTGCTTTAGATTAAATTTTCGTCAATTGTGTAATCTATATTGGTCTTAACGAACGGATTTGTTGCAAGTTCTTGATAACTCGTGCTAGCAATATTGCAAATTAAAATCAACCTAGCTCCGAAGCTTATAGCAGTTTTCGATATTTTGTGTATTATTAGGTCAAAATCATTTTAAATTAATGTTTATTTGAACGTGGGAAAATATTATAGACGGTAGAAGCCACGTGGGCCTATCCAGACCAGCCTATTGGTGTTTTTGTCCTAAGTTTAGTTAGTCTTAGTGTAATTAATTCAAAATTTGGTATGAGAGTTAGGTAAGCAATGCATCATTGCCTAACCCTTCCATTACAGTGATTTCCTAAAAAATTCAAGCTCAAACTTAGGCCTAGGTCATTTTCAACCTCAAAATTTTTTTTTTTTTGTGTGTGTGGTGGTCTATCTTCTAAACCCTTTCAAAATTCAAATCAAATAATTTGTCCTGGTGGTAGGCCATATCTCATTTTTCCTCAAAAAAATTCAATTTCAAAGTTAGGCATTATAGGCCTAGATCACTTTCAACTTCAAATTTTTTTTTGTCTAATAGACCCTTTCAAAATTCAAATCAAATAATTTAGCCTGGTGGTAGGCTATCTTTCATTATTTCACCTTCCTTCAAGGTTTCATTTGTCCTTGGGTCATTCTAGCCAAATTTCAGCGAAAATGTCTGACCCAGAGATACAAGCCCTTCTTGATAGAGTTACTAAAAAATCCAAGCCTATATTTCAAGCCATTTCATCCCTCAAGGCACAAGTAAATATTTATCTTGGTCAAATAGAGAGTAGGCCTATAGATAATAATAAAGATAAAGATGCAGTTTATGTAAAGGATCTTGTAGAGGAAGTAGAGTCCTTGTTAAAAGATATTAAACAAAAGGATACAAATATAATAAAAATATATAATGATAATGAAGTTGACTCCCTCATTCCTGAGTTTCATAATAAGGAGTTGTGTAGTCAGATTCAGTACCAATGCTCGATTAAATCAAAATTAAGTGAATTAAAATCTAAAGGGGATCAAAATTCAACCCCTCAAAAAAATACTTGCTCTCATCTAAGTGAATCTGTTCTTAGAGCTATAGATTGTGGTTTCTTTGAGGGCAATGAAACTGATAAGTTTGCTTATAAAACCTTCATTTCAAAATTTAAGAGCTCCTTAGATTTACAAAAAAATTTAAGTGAATCCATTAAACTTCATTGCTTAAAAAATAAATTAAAGGGATATGCATACTCCCTAATTCAGAATCTTTCTATTAGTGATAATAATTATAATAAAGCTCTTGAACTTCTAGATAAAGAGTTTTTAGACGAAAAATTTATCATTGATGAAATCATTAAAAAAATCATCTCTTTAAAACCAGTTATTTGACCCAACATATAATGCGACTAGGGTTTACTTAAATGATATCAGAACATTAATATATGAACTTGAGAGTTATAACCTCAAATATCTGAGGGAGGCTTACTGGATAGTAGTACTAGCCACATTAGTTATATTCAAATAACCTTAATGTCGGTAGTCAAAAGAAATTACTTCGCAAGTTGAATCCAATTACCCTGATTTAAATTCAAATATTTGATAGCTATAATGAAGTTATCAAAAATATTGTTAAAACGTATCAAATCATAATAAAGGTCAAATTTTCAATCAAGTCCCTTCCCATAATACTCATTCAAAATTTAAAATGTAAATACTTCAGATCAAGCCTTATTTTAAATTTAAAAATAATGAAAATCAAAGGACACGAATGAGTCCTTAAAATCTAATAATAGGCCCGGATTCCAATTCTGCTTTGCAAAACTTCAAAACTCATACTAATGTAAAGTTAGTGGAAATGAAGCTTCTCATGGTATTGATTCTTCCACTTCTAAAATCAAGGGTTATTCGAGATCATGTAAGTTTTGTTCATCCCAAGGTCATGTGATGACCAACTGCAATTGCAATGTTTATCAAACCTATGAGTTAAGAATTAAAAGGTGTAATGAAATAAATCTATGCCCCAATTGTTCAAGTACTAAACATACTGCAGATCAGTGTCCTGGACTTGAGGAGCAACTTTCTTTTAGTTGCCAAGTTTGCAATAAAAGAAGTCATATTACAGCTCTTTGTAAGCAAAGGAAAAGTTCCACCCTCACAAATGTATGTCTTAGCTTTAGCCAAAGCACAAACAATTTATATTTGTGGCCATCAATTACTATAAGGATTGGTAGAGGTAAAGTTTTGGCTTCAGTTCGATGCCTGGTCGACTGTGGCTCACAAAGGTCATACCTTTCTAAAAGAGTGCTTGACAAACTCAATATATCTGTAGAGAATCATCAAAGCACTCAATACGATATAAAAACTTATTTAGGTATTAGCACCCGCACTTTGAAAGAGACTGTTCTTGATGTATATATGGACCAGTCTTGCTTCACCCTTCCTCTTTTGGTTGATGAGGATCTTAAATTAAGTTATGAGATTAAGTTTGTAGATCAGGCTCTAATTAATTTAAAAAATAAATCTTTCAAATTGGCTGATTCTGGCTATAAAGAGTCTAATAACTCATTTTTTTGATTTGGATGCCTTAATTGGCATTGATTTAATAGAGTATTTCCCTCAACTAGAATTGATTAAATGTATGAGTGGATCTGCTTTTAAGTTAAGATATGTTCTATTATTCTATTTGGAAATATTACTAATTTTATACATCTAAATCAAAAATTTTCAAATCCACCATCAGTTGTTCAAAATCATATTCAAAATCAAAATCACATTCATGTTCAAAATCAAAATCAATTGCAGGTTAACCATACTTTAGTTAATGCAGTCTTAAACCCTGTACATTCTTATTTTAATCCTTTAAGCCATATCTTAAGTAATTCAGAGGTAGAGCAAGGATTAGAAAACATGTTCAAATTAGAGTCCTTAGGTATAGAAGGTATGAATAATAATAAATCTGAAGATGATTTGAGACAGATTGAAAAATTCAAAGGTGGTATAGAGTTCAAAGACGGAAAATATCATATAGATCTTCCATGGATTGAAGATAAACTTCCTTTGTTGCCATCAAACTATAACATTGCTCTTGCAGTGCTTAATAGAGTTCATGAAAATTTAGAAAATAAAGATTTAGTTAAAGCCTATGATGATGTCTTTCAGCAACAATTAGCTGATGGTATTATTGAAGAGTTCAAAGTATCTCCCTCTGAGTATAAAAATTATATTTGGGTTCCTCACAGACCTGTTATCAAAACTGATGAACAAGTATCAACAAAGGTCCGGCCTGTGTTTAACTGTTCTCTTAAAACTAATTCTTTACCATCTCTAAATGAGGCAGCCTATACGGGACCAGATCTTATGTCTTCCTTATTAGGACATTTATTCCGGTTCAGATCAAATCAGTTTGTCATGTTAGCGGACATTAAACAAGCCTTCCTTCAGATTAAGTTAAAATCTATCGAAGACCGCAATCGCTTTTGCTTTTTTTTGGAAAAGTAATGGTCAATTAAAGGCTTATCGATACTCAACCATTGTTTTTGGTTTCACATCCTCACCTTTCATCCTCAATTATATTATTAAGCATCATGCTCAGTCTTATGAGGATGATGCATGTACTCAGATTCTATTAAATAATTTTTTTGTTGATAATTTAATTATTAGTGGCAATGATCTACAACATTTAAAAGAACTTTATTATGAATGCAACAAAAGAATGGAAGATGGTGGTTTCCATCTTAGAAGTTGGGACTCTAATAATGATCAATTAAGAACTGTTATGGAAGAAGAGGGTAGAATAGTTCAACATCAGGAATCAGAAGATAAGGTTCTTGGATATCTTTTTAATCCTCTTACAGATAAGTTAAAACTAGCAAAATTTTCAGTAAATGCTGATGCAAATACCAAAAGATTGTTGTTGTCTGCTGTGTCCAAGGTTTTTGATCCTTTAAATATCTTTTTACCCGTAACTTTAAGAGGTCGGTTATTAATTAGGAAATTATGGCAATTAGGTCTCGATTGGGATGAAAAGGTCCCTGCTGATGTTTTAGTTTCCTGGTCTTCACTATGTTCAGATTTAAATAAATTACATAATATTGAAATTGAGAGGTGTGCTTTCTCACCTTCTCCCTCGAACTCTTTATTCGTATTTTGTGATGCTTCTTCATCTTGTTATGGTTTTGTCGTTTATAGTATAGGTCAAGGTTCTAATTTAATATTCTCAAAGGCCAAGGTGGCCCCTCTCAAATCTAGGGCTTTGCCCTCATTAGAGTTGTTGTCTGTGTTCTTATTTTTCAAGTGTATCAAATCAATATTATCAGAATTTCCTAATGTACAGTTCAAAAACATAAAGGTCTTTGTAGATGCTCAAATAGTTCTTTCATGGCTCCTATCTGGAAAGGCAAAAAATAAAAATATTTTTGTTAACAATAGGCTCAAAGAAATTTATCAAATCAAAAATCAAGTTGAGCAAGAGTACAAAGTATCCATTTCTTATGCTTATATCAATACTGCTGAAAACCCAGCAGATCTGATTACCAGAGGTGTTACAACTTCTACTTTTCTTTCAAAATTATCATTATGGCTAAAGGGTCCTTCTTGGATTCTCCTAGATCAATCTCAATGGCCTATTAGTAAACTTAAATGTTTGTCTGAGGCCAATAAGGAAAGGACTTTACAATGTCACACATCTGTGGTTGTTACTCAGTCTTTGTTTGGTTGTTTCTATGTCTTTGTTACCATTTAAAGATTACTCAAGTGTGCATAGGCTTTATAAAGTAACTTCAAAAATATTCAAATTCATTAGCAGGAGTAAAGGGCTGGATGAAGATTGTGATCAGAAAGCCCAACTCTATTGGTTGAAGATAATGCAGCAGCATTGTTTTTCTAAGGAGATGTTATTTCTCCAAAATCCTAAAAAGGATGAAATTCCACCGCTGGTCAATTCAACTTAACTTATTACATAGATGATATAAGGCCTCTAGTCCGATCCAAAGGTTGTTAGTAATTTGCCAAGACCACTTTTTTATGATAATGATGATGTGATATATTCAATTCTTCTTGCGCAAGGATCAGTCATCTCACTAGATTAAATCATCACTAGATTAATCATAAGAGACTTTCATTCAAGATGTCAACATTTGGGTGTTCAAACCACTATCAATTTTATCAGAGCTCATGGCTTCTGGATTACCAAGGCCAGGCAGGCTGTAAAGAATGTTTTGTCAGAATGTATAGTATGCAAAAAATTTAACAGTATACCCTTTAAATATTAAAAAATGACTAGTCTTCCTCATCATAGAGTTAATTTTGTGCGTCCTTTTGAGCATACTGGCGTGGACTTTACAGGGCATCTCGTTGTAAAGATTAATGATAAGGAATTTCAAAAAATGTATCTATTAATTTTCACCTGCCCTTAATATCAGAGCTATTCATGTTGATGTTCTTCCAGATATGTCCACTGAATCCTTTTTACTTTCATTCCAATGTTTCACAAATATATATGGCATACCTTTCAATATTTACTCAGATAATGCCAGGAATTTCAAACAAAGTGGAAATATACTGTTAGAATTTTTGTCTTCAGATATGTTCTCCGAACATATGAGTATCAATAACATCAAACATTACAAGATTCCAGTCTATTCCAGTTGGGTGGGATCAGTTTGGGAGAGAATGATACGAACAGTTAAGGGATGTCTCTATAAAACTATAAGTAAAGCAACCTTAACCTACTTTCAACTGTTAACAAGTATTTCAAATATCACCAATGTTATCAATTCAAGACCTTTAACTTATAGGTCATCAGATAATGATTTGGAAGTTATTGCTCCAAATTCCTTTTTGAAGCCTTATGGCAATTCAAACCTCATATTCAATGAAGTTTCCACCCCCATATGGAAAAAACTTCCTCCCTCACAACAAGACTTAGCCATAACTCTAACTGCTCAAGGAAGAGTTTTGGAGACTTTCAGGGAATTATGGTATGAGTCTTACCTATTAAATTTGCGCCAGACTAGTAGAAATCTCTATCAGTCAGAGTGGACCAACAGAATTAAGGTTGGAGATATAGTTCTGATACACACACCTAATAAACCTAGACCCTTCTGGCTTTTGGGTAGAGTTCTGGAAGTCATTGTTGGTGATGACGATAAGATCAGGAGTGTGTTATTAAAAGGGGAGATGGACAAACCTGTCACTATTCTATTTGTCATCCTCTACCCATTGAGTTATCTATACCCACTCTGTCTCCAGTTGGAGAAGAAACTAAATGCTGAAGCAAGCAGTGATCTCTCCAATTCAGATGGTCAAAACAATGAAAATACTGATCAAGTTGATCCCTCAAATTCAAATTCAGTTATTCAAAGTAATAGTGATACTGCTATTGTAGATGTACAACCTTCAACTTCAGGTATAAATTCACCTCAACTTGACTCTCAACAGAATCAAATTGCTCCACTCAATTCAGTCAAAGAAAGACCTCTTAGACAGGCTGCTGTCAAGTGTCAAGAATTCCTTCGCAGGAATTTATCTGATTTGTAAAAAATTTAATTCTTTTAATTGCAATGGTTTTCATTGCAACTCTTCAGTGGGAGGATATAAAAACTATTATATACTTTCACATATATATCTTCTATTTTGCTCATTTTAGTATTTTATTTTAGGATATAGTATTTTATTTTAGGATATAGAAACTATTAGCTATATTCAGTATTTTAGTTTAGTGGAATTTATATTTTTGTCCCTGTTAATATAATTCACCAGAATTTTCACTAAAAAATCTCAACGAGCATCACTTCAAATTCAAAATCCGTCCTATTAAGTCGTGCTTGTGAAAACAAAAAATTAATCAAAATGTAAAAGGGTATAGAGGTAAATTTCTTCATTTCCTTTCAAATATTTTTACTATCAATCTATCTCTATTCTCTTTACCTTCTCACCAATCAAATTTACCCTAACTAAGATTTAAGTGCTAGGTTACAAAAGCCAAGAGGCAGAGTTATCTAAGGACTATCAAAATCTTATTCAAGGAGCAAAAAAATCTTTGAAACAACAAATTCAGGTAAGGCTAATGTAGATTCACAATTATACTTATATATCACTTTTTTAAAACCTTATAGAAGACCTCAGCTTATCTGGCCGTGCTAAAGCGGCCTATCGGCTGGCTAGTATAATAAATAATATTTATAAATGAATTTTCCCTTAATAGAATTCGATGGTGATTTTAACATAAAAATACGAAATAAATGTAAAATTGTAAATTTCCCTTGTCTTGTTTGAGGTTCAGATAAGAGATTAAGGGCCACTTTCCCCATCTACGTTTAAACCACATTTGAGGATAAACCTAGATTAATTTTGCTTTAAACCTGAAATGGCTTTCCCCAACACGGTTTAAGAGTTATTCTAAGTTTAAAGTTAAACTATCACAGCACATGGTTTAAACGTCTTTTTATTTAGCTTGACTTTCTGTAAACGTTATTTTCTTAAATAGAAATTGCAAAAGTGAATAAACATTTAGAACATGGAATAAGGAAATTAAATAATTTATTGAACCATTAACTACTGATAAAATTGTGGGTGGGAACTTCGTTGTAAAAATTAGACCCAGAATACCAGAGATTCATCATTTTGAAAAATATTATCAGCTCCACACAATTTCTAAAAATTCGGGCCGAACCCTTTAAATTATGTTCCCTGTTACCATGAGTTTTTTTTATTAATGTTGAAGACCATTGTGGAATCCGTATATGTACTGTAATAAAATTATTAGGGCGACTATGCAGCTGTTCATCCCGCTACATATCAAGATGCCCTCAAACACAGAAAAAGACAAGTTGAACAAGTTTTATGAGAAGACAAGACCCTATTGTATAGATCCTCTTGTACCATTTTAAAATAGTCAAATGAAAATGCTGAAATTTACAGAAATGGGAAAGTTCTTTTTTTCTATCCATGTTCATATTATGTGTCTGATACATCTTTACTGATTAGAATAGAAGCACTGTGCCATGTGGCAAAGCTCTACATATGATCAACACAGGATAATTAACTTGAAAAAAAAAAAAGTTGGGTACAGTAGGCTTTGTAACAGATGTGGGATATGCAGTAAGAGATTACTAAATTATTAAATCTTCAGACTCTAGAAGAACTCTTTCAAGAGGATATCACTTTGTAAAAGAATCCAGTAAAGAGATGCTATGGATATAAACTAGATACCCAAAAGTATAATTATCTCAGAAAGGGAGTAGGAATCCAATTATTATTTTTAAGGACAAATATGAATTAATAGGCCTACAAATTTTTGTATTCTAACAAAATTTAAATATGGAGGAAATAATATTTTGAAACAAATATGATCCTGATTTTATGATATAGCTATCTTACTAAAAATGTTTTGAAATGATTTAGGTAATTGTTTTAAGCCCAGCTATCAATTTTCACGATTTTGTTTGAGAATACTGGAAATCCACCAAAATGGACCCATTCAAAGATGACCTGAAGTGTCCGGAGATTGCACTTATCATTATTTTAATTTGATATTGCAAATCGTATAGGGTAATTGTAAATTGTTAGCGTCAGTCACCGACTGATATATATATAAAAGTCACAGCAATAGAATCTAAAAAATATATAATGAAGCAATGCCATAAAAGTAAACCCAACTTAAATGGTTTACTTTTATTGTCAACGATTAGGCCACCTAGTTAGGCCTTAGCGTCATATCGGCATGACGATCCACATAAGTTAGGGTGGTTTAGGTTCCTCCTAGTTCAGGTGTATGCTAAAGATTTGTTATAGTACACAAATCTTTAGTATGTGATTATAACATAACAAAATGTATTCATAACCTAAACTAGGAAGGTTCGTCTAACCAAATATGCTAACCTCATATGATTTGTGATGCGTAGCCTTAAACCTACCTAGGATGGATTCTACGTTTATTGTAAACTATAGGCTCCTAAACCTAGATGCAATGAATAGCTCAGCATCAAAACACAACTTTTATATAATTATACCTATATATCTAATTATTTTACTGTATATATATGTATAAATTTAATATAGTATATAATTTATATGTTAATATATAGATATCTAAACAACTTATATATATATATATAGTATAATATAATTCAAAGCAATTAAATTTTATATTCATTTATATATTTTCCAACTATAATTTTTTTTGGATCAGTTTATTTGCCTCGCGATTTGTAAAGTAGCCTATGCCATAAAGTGCGATAGAATGAAGTTCTGGTCAATTGGAGTATAAGAAAAGCCCATGGGATTATTCACAACTTAACGAGTCTGTAACTTTTATCCTAAAGACGTCATTTTTTTTTTAATACTTCATTACAATTTATTTAGTCGATGCTCTGATTTTTATAAAAATACCAGATGGCTGACCAAAACTTTACAATTACCATGTAGCTATAGTTTACACCAAAATCTATTTGAAAGTTATGGCCAACCTGTCTTTAGACGTCAATAATTAGTTTGACCAAAAATACAAAAAAATAATAAACAAAAAAAATAAAAAATAAAAAAAAAAGATATAATATATATATATATATATATATATATATATATATATATATATATATATATATATATATATATATATATATATATATATATATATATATATATATTTTTTTAATATTTAGATAATATATATATATGCAAACAATGTTTGAACCATGTCTTGTGTTGATTTTTAAGTAGTCCAAGAAAGTCACGAAAGGGAGGTTGTTCCTGAAAATCGAATAGATCTTTAACTTAAACCATAAATATTTGCTACATCAATAAATAATGTTATATGCATCTCCCATCACGCAGATTACTCTATACTTGGTCGTGTATCAAACTTCATTTATTAATATTCTTAGTGCATTTCCAAGATACATTCGCAACACCAAAATCAATGAAATCGAATAGTGAGCTGTCTATACTAAATAAAAATAATTACAATTTAAGAAATATGTAACCATAAAAAACTGAAAAAAAGTTTTGATGATCTCAAATATTACTTACATTTATACAAGATTTTCTTGACCAGACACTGTCCTTATCCTAAAAGCAAAAAAAAAATTGGCAAAGTTCTATGAATGAAGCTAATATTATTCAAATTAACCAAAAAAAAAACAAAAAAACAAACTACTTTTCCAATACTTACTGGCTGGGGATACATGGCAATTAGCTCCCCTCTAAGATAAATGCTCATGTGCCATGTATTCATTTGCACTACAAAATAAAAAAGTAGCAAAATTCCTAAAAAAATGTTAAAAAAAAAAAAAAATCCAGTTAAACCTGATCCAGGATGTAAATTATAAAAAGTTAATTCTCATCAGTATACATTATATATATATATAGTATACTATATAATATATATATATCACTACATATATATTACTATATAATATATATACATAATATATATATATATATTATATATATATATTACTATCGATATGTATTATATATATATATAGTTATGATTTGGCACCAGTCATATACATTAATTTTATTCAATTTAATTAATTTATATAGAACTCACATGGTATATTATCACATTAAATTTAAAGATCTTCGTGTTGCATAATAAGGGTGTGTATCACAAATTTAAAAGTTTATATTTATTCTATAAGTAGTTATTTAATTTATTAGTTATAATTACTAATAAGTAGAAAGATGCGACATCTCTATGTAAGGATCATTTCGCAAAACTAGCTTCTACCCCATATGTGCGTCTAATATATTACTCATTAGTGTGCGGATACTCTCTTCCTCCTG
>JABUQX010023776.1:45000-48428 GCA_015478945.1 Trachelipus rathkii | reverse complement strand
TGGCTCATAATAATCATCATAATTCATTAATTTTTTAAGTGACATATTAAGTTGCTCATTATTAGCTTTAGAAAAGTTAAAATCATCAGGCAAATTACAGGCAATGTAACTACAAGAGATAGAAGATTCTTGTAGTCAGAAATCATTACCATTCTCTAATACATTATTATTATGAGGACTATCATGAGCTTCACCTTTTTATTATTATTATTATTACTATTTTTTTGTAGTTTTCTTTTTTATAAGGTTAGGGATGGCTTTGCAATACTCATTAGTTTTGTCCACAAATTTCTTCACAACATTAAGGTTATTTAAATTTTTTAAAATGACAGCCTCACTGCCAGTAAGCATAATGCCTATGCAGGTGTAAAAAAACAAGAATTTTTCATTTTTGGTACCTATAGTGCCAGCATGCACTGGGATAATGTGTATTGCATTTACTCCTAAAATGATATCAATATTTCCCACCTCATCATTCAAAAATTTATCAGCTAATTCTATATTGGCTTTCTTAAAGGACTCAGTAATATTTTCTGAATTTTTAAGTTTAATTTTAGGCCTAATTTCTGGAACAACTGCAGCTACTATTTTTACTTCTTTTTTACCCAGAGTGATGTTAAATTCTATGATATTGGTCTTGTAGCTTTTAGCCTCATTAAACCCTTTGACATTTATTTTTATATCAGAATTTATAATTTTATATTTTAATTTATTTGCTAAGGACAAGGACACAAAACAATACTCTGAAGCTGAATCATAAAGTACTCTAGAATGTGCAGTTTCACCTGCAGCCAAATAAGTTTTAGCTGTAAAAGTGGGTAAAATAAAATTACTAATGAGGCTTGTATTAAGGGAATTAATTTCCAAATCACAATACTCATCATTTGAGCATGGTGAAATTTCTAAGCCAACTACATTACTAGAAGTTGCATTATGGGATGCAGTTGAATTCTTTTTATTTTGCACTGTGTTACCAATTTTATTTTTATTCTTATTACAAAGGAATGAAAAATGATTACTACCATTACATTTATAACAAGGGTTTTTGAACCTATACCTGCATTGAGACTGATCATGATTTAGGTAACTGCACAAAATGCATCCTCCAATTTCTTTTATTTTCTTTATCCTACTTTCAGGACTATCAAATTTTTGACATTTGCTTATATAATGGGTATTATACCCATCAATTTTTAAATAATGCCCAGCAACACAATTTAAATGTCTACTTGACACATTTTTGTTTTTAAATCAACTGCAGCTGCTAGGCTCAGAGCCTTTTTCTCCTGAGATGCAGCAGATGAATTTTTTATAGAGCTACCAGAGTTATTCTCCCTTGTACACTCTTTCAACCTATTAAGCACTTCAAAGGAGGTATCTAATATGGAATTTAAATCTGGTTTGGCATCATTATTAACAGTCATAAATGAATTTTTTATTTTATCAGATATTCCCTGCCATACAAAATATTGCATAAAAATCTGACCATCCACATCTAATCTCACCATCTGATCTTTCAAAACTCTCACTTCACTAACCCACTCCATCATACTAGAAACATTCTGCAGCTTTAATTTAACAATTTTTTCAATAACAGAAAATTGTTGCCCTATTTTGGAAGAAAAAGCCTTAAGTAATAAATTTTTTGCTACATCATAGGTTTGATCCTCCACTTTAAGACTTTCAATATATACCTTAGCAGGGCCAGATACCTGCTTTACTAAATACCTGTATTTTTCAAATTGTGAAAAACTGCGGTTGTTCATGATGCTCTCAAATGAAAAAATAAATTGATTTAAATTTTCTGGCTGACTATCAAATGATGGTAAATCTATTGGAGGAAATTTTATATGTTGAGCATTAGTTGGAGTAGGTGGTGATTGATTTTGATTATGATGTGTATGATGTGAAATATCAAGTGTATTAATAATGACACCTAAATTAACATTATAATCTGAATTTTTCATATCAATCTGTTCCTGCCTTCTAAAATCATATTCTGGCAGAGTACAAATTTCTCTGATATTAATTCATTCAAATTTTTAAGCTCTAATTTAAAATCTTTTAAAGTATCAGAATATGAATTTTTCTCCTCTACTGAGAGACTTGCTAATTTGGTATAAACAATATTAATCAATTTTGTGCAAGAAGATCTCTTAGCCCCTCTTCTATTAATAAGGTTTTTTACTAGAACCAACTCCTCAGAAGGGCTGTCAGTAATATCATTAATATATTTTATTTCAACTCTTGGATCATATGAATCCATGATCAAAATATGAATTTGTCAAATTTTAAATATTAAATATGAAAATCAAATATTAAATTTTAATTGATTAAATTTAAATGAAAAAAAAAATCAATTTAATTTATTGTAATTTAAAATACTGAACTTTCATTCACTTAAAATATATCAAATATTAAATATCAAGCCCTATAGGCGGAATTTTAAAATTATTAGTATATTAGTGCCCTATATATGGTAGTGCCCTATAGTTGGAAATGGTTTGATATTAATAGGTTAGTAGCCTTATACAGGATAAAAATTGGAATATATGGAAGGTGTCACTGAACTCCACAATTACTAAATTTTGGAAATATGTACAGTAAAACTATATATGGAAGGTGTCACTGAACTCCACAATTACCTATAAAAACTGTACAATTACCAAAACACTCCAAATAATTGATTAATACTCTTAATATATAAATATGAATATTTCAGCAGCACTGATATAATGCTGACGAATATAATTTAATAGCTTAGCTACACCACTACTACACAGTCAATATTGACCACAACCATTAAATAACCAGGAGCAGGCTTGGGAGGCTTTAATCTGAGAAGAAAGTTAGGCAGATCGAATCCCGCTGAGGATGCCATATACAAAAAAATCAAGAAATTGAATGAAAATTGAAATAATTGAAAATCCCATTGAGGGTTTCATATACAAAAAATTATCAGGAATTAAGAATCTTGATTACTCTGCATAAAAAATATTTAAATATAAAGACAATAAAAAAAAGGAAAAACTTCTTTACTTTTAATTTTGCTTAAATGATTATTAATGAATATTTTCTATTATATTTTTAGTTTCAAGGAAAATACATAAATAAAAAGGATGTTGAAAGATGCTTCCAGCCTCAAGCCAACCCAGCTCTATCACAGCAGTAACAAGCTCCCAGCTGAAAAAATAAATGGGAGCCTTTAAAAAGTTGGTACTTTCAAAAACCAACTTTCCTAAATCTATATTTTTGGAAATATTTGATGTTATATATATAATGCACAACTTACAAGAAAATGATTAAAAAGTTGCCTCAAAATTGTGATTCTTTCCATATTGTGACAAAGGCCAAATGTGGCTATGAACCTTTAAATTTATAAATTTTAATTAATAATTAACAGGAACTCTGCCTATTAAGGCATACTT